>JACXGI010020951.1:0-10699 GCA_016801175.1 Esox masquinongy | reverse complement strand
CTGGTCCCAGTTTCCTTTAGCTGCTAAACTCCATAATGGCTGCCTGGTCCCAGTTTCCTTTAGCTGCTAAACTCCATAATGGCTGCCTGGTCCCAGTTTCCTTTAGCTATGTATGACAGGGTGGTGGTGTGGGCTGAATCCGTTAAACATCACACCTGCCCAGGGCTGCTGTATTAAGTTGGGTGTTTGACTCTGAGCATAATCCCTTTCTCCAACTGGGTGATCATCTGCCGTGTCTTGTTGTTAATTCGGTCAGAGCTCAGTGACGTGGCTTTGAATCATCTTGGAACCTGGCAGCCAATCTGTCAGTTATTTCATATCCTGATACATCTGGTTTCAATCTGCATGTAGCTGACTAGTTACACGTGTAGCTGACTAGTTACACGTGTAGCTGACTAGTTACACGTGTAGCTGACTAGATTTATGTTGTTTTAAAATTGTACTGATTTAGCGGATCTAATGCGGAGTGACTTCCAGATAGCCAGTAGGATGTAAAAACACACCTTAGTCGTGCTTTGTACACTTTCCTCAATGAAGTGCAGAGCACACAAGGCTACCTTATTTTAGACAAATCAACTGTTGAGATCAGAGGGTTTACCGCAGGTCTATTTAAATCATAGGGTTTACAGCAGGTCTATTTAAATCATAGGGTTTACAGCAGGTCTATTTAAATCATAGGGTTTACAGCAGGTCTATTTAAATCATAGGGTTTACAGCAGTTCTATTTAAATGAGAGGATTTACAGCAGTTCTATTTAAATGAGAGGAATTACAGCAGTTCTATTTAAATCAGTTCTATTGAAATCAGAGGGTTTAGCAGCAATTTAAGTCTGCACTTCATCCAACCAGAATGCTGATAACAAGACTGTTTTCTGGGCAGCTCAGTTCTCCCCCGCCCTTGCATTTCTATGAGAAGAACCTCTTCCTCATAAAGGATGATGATATTTTTCTGTCTCTAGGCGATCTACAAGATGGTTTCCTCCGTGATGAAGATGCCAGAGGATGAGTCAACACCTGAGAAACGCACAGACAAGATCTTCAGACAAATGGACACAAATCGTGATGGTGAGGACTTAGCTTGGTATTCACTTACTGACTTCAGTCCAGTCCTCCTTTCAGGTCTCTCAATGAGTTCCCAGGTTCCTTCACACAGTCTGTTTTTTCCTTCACACCATCTGTTCTGTTCTTCAGGTAAACTGTCTCTAGAAGAGTTTGTTGAGGGAGCAAAGAACGACCCTTCCATCGTGCGCCTGCTTCAGTGTGACCCCAGCAGCGCTGGCCAGTAGAGGGCCCAGTCTTCAATACTGTTATTTATTCATTTCAAAACTATTCCATTCAGCCAGTAGTGAAAACCTGTCCACATGATCCATATGGACCAGACAACCATGGACCCAAGCCAAGGCCATGGACCCAAGCCAAGGCCATGGACCCAAGCAGAAACCATGGACCTATAACTTGTGTGTCTCTACACACCTACATCAAATGCACACACACAGACATTCACACTGTATAGGGGTGTAGAATTAGAGGGGGATGGGGGGTCATGACCCCCCCGATATTACAGACGGGTCAATGTGACCCTCCTCTGAAAATCCCGGGATCCATTGACTCTTACCCCCCCAATATACAATACAAACCTCCGCCATTAACACTGTATGTTCATGAATCTGTATAAATAGACATTCATTCACACACAGCGAGATACGGCCCAGGTACATTTAGACCCAGTAAAGACCCTGCTTTACCAACACCACCGGATCAGACTCAGGTACTTATTCCAGAGGACAAACGATTGAAATCACATCAGAGACTTTTCATTACACCTCCACACCCAAACTGGATGAGAAGACCAGCCAGAGTCTGACGGTGGCCTGTTGTCCAGGGAACATAATGAACTATGTCAGTGGTTCTTAAAAATCTCCTCTGGGACCCACAGATGTTTTAAATACAAGGAGCGGCTGGGAGTCTGGAAGGAGAGGTGTGAGAAGATGCTCTACAGGATGTTACATTAAGAAGGACATGGATGTTTAGCACCCCCTTGAAGACAGTTTGGAAAATTCAGCTGGTAGAACACCTAATGATAATTTCCAGGGTGAGATCTGGTTAAAATCAGGATATTAGCACCAAAATGCATCATAATTTACCATAACGTGGTTTCCTCAAACACGAGAACACTTCCTTTAAAAGGTGCATATCTGAAGGGGGCAAAACCTATTGTAATTACAATTTGATGGTAATCAATTTCCACATCAGGGATAGGTTAACTGAGGGGAAAGGTGATTGGAAGAACATCGGAGAGGGGAAAGGTGATTGGAGGAAAATTATACTGATTAGAAGCTGTTTATCTCCCTCATTGTATGTAGCTAACTGATGGAGTTTTCTATGAACAAATGGCTTAAACACACACACACACACACAAACACACACCTTACAGTGGTCCTCTTCCTACTGGTGTCTTTCAGTAGTGTCTGGGCAAAAAGGGGTCGCTAGATATAATACATTACATTATACCTGGTGGTAAAATTGTGGCATTTAAATTATTTCAATTATAAGGATGTCTGCAGTATAAAAATTATAATCCTAGGATGGTACAGAAACGAAATAGAGGAACCTACATTCTATGCATTTATCTTTCTACCATTTCAAATAGACTCACAAAGTAACAGTTCACTCAGAGAAACAGGTATCTGTCCTCATCTCTTAAATAGAGGAACCTACATTCTCCTATGCATTTATCTTTCTACCATTTCAAATAGACTCACAAAGTAACAGTTCACTCAGAGAAACAGGTATCTGTCCTCATCTCTTAATCTTCACAGCTCAGAGCCTGATGTACAGTATGTGACTGGCTTTATTCCTGGTACTCCAGTGTGAGGACTGAGTGAGTCCACCCTACATTCTGGGACATTGTGTTGCATTTCATCTTGTTTGTTTTTTATTATATCGACATGTGAAGCACTCAGCGTATCCCATCTACCTGCTGACATGCATGCAGACAATAGGGACCTGCAGTGTACCCCTGATAACTTCTGATAAGCACAGAGGGAGAGACGGGAGGTTCTGGTCCAGGTTCTCTGCTCTGCAGGGTCTTCAGGTCCGATGGGAGAAATAATCCACTGAACCAAGGCTTCATCTTAATCACATCAGAACAAGTGTTTCTATTAAATATTCAGAGGTACGAGACAGGAGGATAATTTCAGCGTTGTATAAACAGTTCATTTTTGGCGTGTTTGGCTTATCTTTTCAAATACAGCGCAACATATTTTACATAGCATCATCATGTGGTCAAGTGCCAAATATAAATATACACAAAGAAGTCAACAATAGTATTGTATCAGTGTATACTGTACTTTATTTGTCTAACAAAATATTTGTCATTGTATCATTTTGTAGATTTTGTATGTTTACTTTGTTGGATTATGTGTCAGAATAGTGTTTAAATACAGAAAGTCTGTATTTTTTGATTATCTTATGGAGAAAATAAAAAAATTAAAAAATATTGTGCGCAGGTGATATTCAGAATTTACTGTGAAGTAGCCTCCCCTAACATGGCACCCATCAGGCTGTAACTCTAATTGACAACAACACAAAAATATTACAAAGATGCTATTTCTTCAATGTTTATTCAGTCACCAACATACTGTTCTTATGTACACAATGAGGGTTCGGCTCCAGAACAACCAGCCAGAAGCCAGTATCACCCATGAGGAACTGGCCTTCACCAATCAGAGGTCAGCATCGCCCTGGAGGAACTGGCCTCCACCAATCAGAAGCCAGTATCACCCATGAGGAACTGGCCTCCACCAATCAGAGGTCAACTTCGCCCTGGAGGAACTGGCCTCCACCAATCAGAGGCCAGCATCGCCCTGGAGGAACAGGCCTCCACCAACCAGAGGCCAGCATCGCCCTGGAGGAACAGGCCTCCACCAACCAGAGGCCAGCATCGCCCTGGAGGAACAGGCCTCCACCAACCAGAGGCCAGTATCGCCCTGGAGGAACAGGCCTCCACCAACCAGAGGCCAGTATCGCCCTGGAGGAACAGGCCTCCACCAACCAGAGGCCAGTATCGCCCTGGAGGAACAGGCCTCCACCAACCAGAGGCCAGTATCGCCCTGGATGAACTGGCTTCCTGGCTGACAGCCTCTCAGAAGGCACCACTAACATAAAATAGTATTTTGCATATTGTAGCTGTTATAAAACCACAAATTTAAATTTGACACTGGACAATTTCAGAGTACAAATAATAATAAGTATTAATGCAGTAATAAGTACTTTAAAGAGGTGTTCCGTTGAGAAACATCACTAATCGCTGAGAAATAGCTACCAATAAATAACATGGGATGAGTACTGAACATCACACAGTTGACCCTCTGTATCTATACAGGGGAGGTCACGACAACAGTCCCCAGTACAGCTGAAACCAAAAGACCATTTAACATAGCCTGAAATCCAGTATATTGTTGCTAACATTCCACTCCTTGCCATTCCTTGGCAGAACAAACAGTCCTTGTGTCCTTCATCCTGATTCAAAAGTCTTTGTAGCATGTAGTTGGGCCAGATTTTGGCCTAGTCTTGTCTATTTACTTCTAAGATCATAATTAAAATGTTCTATATGTTATATTTGGGTCTCAGTAGACAGTGCATGGCTACATTACAGTTAATCATCTATGACACAATGTGGATGTGATCAGGACAAAGATATAAGTTAAAACCAGGTATGAACAAGGCTCATGAGACTAAACAAATTTGGGATGACGAGGACAGAAATGTTAGCAGAAACCAATTAGATTTCAGGATCCATTTGACACATGGTTCATTATTATACAACTGCCTGCCTGGACAATGCTTTATATACAACAGTACAATACACAATAATACAAATACAATGACTAGCCATGGCAATCTAACAAGACCTTGCAAAACTGTACATGTTTAAGATATAACAGCAAAAAAGTTGTTTTTTCCAGTAGAGGCTGAGTGGAGTGTCATCCACCACATCCATATAAATACACTGCCACATTCCATCCAGGATCCACTGATTCCTCAGGATGTCTCAGGGACCACTGAGGTAACCCATTCTGTGTTTTCTCAATGGTCCCTTCAATTGGATCCCTGATGAACTTCATAAGTCAAAACATATCAGGTGAAGACCAGGACAAAGACAGGTTAGAGACAGGTATAAACATGGCTTTAGAATCTGGTATCAGGTAACAGGGTATCTGGTAACAGGGCTACCGATTTGGGAAATATCCAAATGTATCACAATTTAAATATTATTTTTGGATGCATGTGAAATATAAAGAGAATTGCCAGATAATGTATTTTAATTCTTGAAAAACATTTGTGATTGTGTATAGCAAACAGTAATCTGATTAAGGACATTATTTTATATATATATATATAAAATATATATATTATCTTTTAAGTATTTTATATTTCACATGCATTTGAGATGTTTCACATATTTTAGTCCTGTCATGGACAGTGACCACTCACAGGAAGTTGCTAAATACTGTGATTTGATTGGATCCTTTCTGCAGCAAAAGAAGACGCAGGTGGAGACATACAACCTTTCATCTTACTGGTGTTAGATGGATGTTTCGGAGGTCGTATTCATCTACTGAATGTAGATGAAGTAGGTCAACAGAGGTTGTAGTGGTAAAGTCAAAATAAGGTCCATTTCCTAGTGTTTAGCTTCTGTCACCCAATCTGGCATTACAAGGCTAAACTGACATCTGGCCCAGAATCACCAAGGGTCTGACTGTGAGGCAGGAAGCGCATTATGTGGTGTGTCCAAAGCCTGTCCTTCATAGCTCAGATCTCAGTGAGCGTGACCTTGTAGGCGTCAGCGTAGCTCTCAATGCTTAGGATGAAGGTGTCTTCGTTAGAGTAATGTTCTATGATGTTGTCATCCATGTTGACAAGGATCCTGAATGACCAGGAGCAGAATTAGCTGAAAACAGTAACTCGTTCATTATCCTGCTAGAATTGCACGCCCAAAAATAATATATGTGAACTATTTAAAACGATATATCTCCGTCTCCGTTTCTTAATCCAGTCCAAGATGGAAGCATGTTAAGTCTAAGTGTTAAGTCTAAGTCATGTTAAGTCTAAGTGTTAAGTCTAAGTCATGTTAAGTCATGTGTCTGTGACTAGTACTTTTAAGTGTTTTTTAATCAGCTAATTTATTTGTAGCAAATCTGTGCTCGCATTGTGTAGTGTACCCTTTTTAGTTTGCAGTAAGATCGCAGACTCCCTAAGCCCAATCATTTGTTATTGATGTTTGCTCATACCTTCTTGGACCAAAGAATCTCTGTCTAACAGGCCTGGTCTCTATCCATTGCTTTTCTATCGCAGATTGTCTCATCCTGCTCCACCTCACTATCTAACTGGGTGTCAGCGGCTTCTCAACAATGTCAATTCTCGTGGTGTTGCTAAGTATACTGACTTTACTGTTGTTAAATATACTGACTTTACTGTTGTTAAGTATACTGACTTCACTGTTGTTAAGCATACTGACTTCACTGTTGTTAAGCATACTGATTTCACTGTTGTTATGCATACTGACTTCACTGTTGTTATGCATACTGACTTCACGGTTGTTAAGCATACTGACTTCACTGTTGTTAAGCATACTGACTTCACTGTTGTTAAGCATACTGACTTTACTGTTGTTAAGTATACTGACTTTACTGTTGTTAAGCATACTGACTTTACTGTTGTTAAGTATACTGACTTTACTGTTGTTAAGCATACTGACTTCACTGTTGTTAAGCATACTGACTTTACTGTTGTTAAGCATATTGACTTCACTGTTGTTAAGCATACTGACTTTACTGGACTAAGGAGAAAATGAACATTGTTGCTGGGAGAGAGCATCCGGCAATGTGCTCTCTCTTCTTCATTTGACATTACGTTTGGGGAACCCGCTGTCTCACTCATTCTACTCGTCCAAATGTCAATCATTTGAATATATTTTAAAGAGCCCTTTTTACATAAGCAGAGTTTACAAAACGCTTAACTTATACAGATACATGGTTTTTGTAGCAAAGTCTGTCTAAAATAGAATGCACTCAACCTAATAACATGTTAGCTACACTACATAGGCTACCATCAGTATAAAACCATCGCTTCTTCTTCTTTTTTACTTCATCTGTCTACTTAAGCTAAAACTGTAATGAATTACATAACATGATTCGCTTGAAAAACTCAAAAACAGTTTTTTCCCTCAGGCCATAAGGCTTCACAACCAGCAACACCGATCCATAATCATACTGACCACACACGAACATTCTAGATGCTCTGATGTCCTTTCAGGTACTTTTAATGAATTACAATATTCCTTTGCATGTACCATTCATAAGAATATTACACTCATGTATCTATAATACTCAATACTTCTACCATTCTGGTCATACTCCCCATCCTAATCTTTCAAAAATTGATACTAGTTTAAATTTTTTCTGGACTGCGTAAGCTGGCTGCCCCCCTCCATGTTAAATAGCGTAGTGGTTAGAGACACGGACCTGCAACCAATAGGTCCTGCGTTCGAATCTCGTCACAGTCAAAGCAAGTTATGCATTAGGATTTGTTCCGGATAGAAAAACTTCGCTGGCTACAACCTTCACTAGCTACGTTATAGTAAGCCTAAAATAAAACTGTTTATATTGCGACTATTTCTGGTGGATTTTCGAGGTACGCATCTGTGCATGAGTTTTGTGGTACTAATTATAGACTAGATAAAACCTCTTGGGCATTAAAAGAGTAGGGTTTTCCACGATTCTCTCGTCTTTTCACTTGATGAAAAAGGTCAGTTATCATAACTTATATTGATAGTTATTGCATCAATGTCATTCACGAATGAAAGAAAAACAAACGTTTTTGTGCCATGAAATAGCTCTGGCTGTGTTAAGGTCAAGTAGTAAGTTGGATACTAGTAAGCCTGTTACTGGCTAATAAGCTGTTAAAACGGCCAGTGGCAAAAGCCATACATTTCATAGATGCTATTTGTGGTGTAGGTAAACTTAATAAGAAACCTTAGTCGGTTTAACACAATGCTTAATGGTGTCTAGCGAAATATTCAAACTTGGCGTGATGTTAATGCGCGACAGAATGATCTAATGTCGAGATGCTGTACCGACACTGAGCAAATGTACAGCACTGTGGTGTAGCGATTAAAGACACCGTGGTGTAGTGGTTAAAGGGTTCCAATCCAGTGAGGGCAACAACATTTATCACTTTTAATTGCAGGCCGGCTGAACTAGGCTTGCCTGGTTCCTTTTCTGGTTTATGTATATTACTGCCATACTTGCTATATCTATAATATTCAATCCTACTACCAATATTGCTGCTAGTTTACAGTACTCTTTTTAAACTGCTGCTATGTATATTATTGCTTTATCCTCTTGATGTATTTTTCTGCTGTGTGTACACATTTTTTTCTTAATTCTCACTACGTAGTTGTAGTGTGCTCTGCCACCATTCATAAGCTTATTACACTCATATGTATCCATAATATGCAATAAATCTACCAACTGCTGCTGGTTCACACTTTGTATATTACTGCCATACTTGCCATATCTAAATGTTCAATAATACTACCCAGATTGCTGCTATTTCAATAATACTAGCCAGATTGCTGCTATATCAATAATTCTACCCAGATTGCTACTATATCAATAATACTACCCAGATTTCTGCTATATCAATAATAATACCCAGACTGCTGCTATATCAATAATTCTACCCAGATTGCTACTATATCAATAATACTACCCAGATTTCTGCTATATCAATAATACTACCCAGACTGCTGCTATATCAATAATACTACCCAGATTGCTGCTCTTTCAAATACTACCCAGATTGCTGTTATATTAATAATACTAATCAGATTGCTGCTATATCAATAATACTACCCAGATTGCTGCTCTTTCAAATACTACCCAGCTTGCTGTTAAATTAATAATACTAATCAGATTGCTGCTATATCAATAATACTACCCAGATTGCTGCAATATCAATAATACTACCCAGATTGCTGCTATATCAATAATACTACCCAGATAGCTGCAATATCAGTAATACTACCCAGATTGCTGGTCTATCAAAATACTACCAAGATTGTTGCTATGTCAATAATACTACCCAGATTGCTGCTATATCAATAATACTACCCAGACTGCTGCTATATCAATAATACTACCCAGACTGCTGCTATATCAATAATACTACCCAGATTGCTGCTCTTTCAAATACTACCCAGCTTGCTGTTATATTAATAATACTAATCAGATTGGTGCTATATCAATAATACTACCCAGGTTGTTGCTATATCAATAATACTACCCAGATTGCTGCTATATCAATAATACTACCCAGACTGCTGCTATATCAATAATACTACCCAGGTTGTTGCTATATCAATAATACTACCCAGATTGCTGCTATATCAATAATACTACCCAGATTGCTGCTATATCAATAATACTACCCAGGTTGTTGCTATATCAATAATACTACCCAGGTTGTTGCTATATCAATAATACTACCCAGATTGCTGCTATATCAATAATACTACCCAGATTGCTGCTATATCAATAATACGACCTAGATTGCTGCTATATCAATAATACTACCTAGATTGTTTGATAACTAGCTGTGGTTAATTCTCTACCGGTCTCTACTGTTCACAGATCCGGTCTCTACTTTTCACAGATCCGGTCTCTACTGTTCACAGATCCGGTCTCTACTTTTCACAGATCCAGTCTGCTGTGCATAACTTCAGATTTTACCATCACTGGGTTCACTTTGCACTGTAAACATTCTACTAGAAACAATTAGAGTTCATAAAGTTGCCTATTCCTGCACCCTCTTGTAGCCTCAGCACTGCCTGACAAGATTGTGAAAGTTTTAGCTTTTTTGTTGCTTTTTTTGTTGTCCGCTATTTGCTACCGATTTGCTTTATTCGCATCAATTTGACAACCGGGTCCATGTCACTTGTGTGCCCCAATGTGTTGCAGGACCTCCAATACATGAAAATTCAAAAATATATGTCCACTGTGAATTTAATGCCAGCAACACGTTTCAAAAAAGCTGTGACTGGGGCAACAAAAGACTGGAAAAGTTGGGAAAAAAAGCAGGTGGAACATCTCACAACTAATTAAGTTAATTGGCAACAGGTCAGTTACATGATTGGGTTTAAAAAGAGCATCCCAGAGAGGATGAGTCTTTCAGAAGTAAATATGGGGAGGGGTTCACCACTCTGTGAAAGACTTAAAAATGGGCATTTATTTTCCCATTTCCCATTTCTCAGTTTCAACATTTGATATGTTGTCTTTGTACTACTTTCAATTAAATATAGGGATAAATGAATTTTATATAATTGCATTCTGTTTTTATTTGCATTTTACACAGCGTTTTTTTAACTGTTTTTGGAAAGGGGGTGTGGTGAACCTTAGTAAGACGCCCCGAGCTGTAAGGGAAAGAATGTGTCCATCTGACACTTTTTTTTTAGCCGGCTGAGTCTGTGGGGCTGCAGCTGGGTGCTATTGAAGTTGAGTCCCAGCAGATATGCTGGTTGGCTGGCCTTCCCTAGTCACTTTATATGCTGGGGTTGGCTGGCCTTCCCTAGTCACTTTATATGCTGGGGTTGGCTGGCCTTCCCTAGTCACTTTATATGCTGGGGTTGGCTGGCCTTC
>JACXGI010020950.1:0-10661 GCA_016801175.1 Esox masquinongy | reverse complement strand
GGGTAGGCTTCATTTGCGGCCTAAATGTGATATACAGATTACGTAATATGTATGCAGGACAAAGTTATATGTTGTCAGGTAAAGGTCTACCCTTTCATGACTTTCACACTACACGTTACACATACATAATGTGTAATTCTTCAGATCCATTAAGTAAGCTAAGTCCTGTAGGTACAAGGGCATGTAAGAAAATGTTTTCCCGTTTTCTGGTCCCCTGTTCTGAGGCTTATTTCAACATTCAGAATACGTAATCCGTACGCTATGTTAAATATGATCAAGAACAGTTAATCATATGCAGATTACATAATATGTATGCAGGTCATGTTATATGTCGGCATACATATTACGCATTCCATATGAAGTCGGTACAAGAGCGTGTTATGATAATGTACGTTTTGAGTAATTAAAAATCCATAATGTGAACAAAAATTACACAAACCGGATGTAAATTATGGAAAACGTACGTTGGAATATCTGGTCCCATGTTCTGATTCCTATTCTTGCATACAGAATACGTTATATGCAATGTAAAAAAATGAGGAAGAATATTTAACCATATACAGATAACGTAATAGGTGTGCAGGTCAATTTTATGATAATGTCTACCCTTTAATGACTTTGACATTACAAGGTACACATACATAACGTGTAATTCGTCAGATCCATCGTTAGCTAAGTCCTGTGGTACGAGATCATGTAAGGAAACTGAACCATATACGGATTACGTAATACGTATGCAGGTCATGTTAACTATCAGCATGCAAAATACGTATCCTGTATGAAGTCAGAAGAACGGAGTAACTAGAAAACATACGTATTCAGTAATCTGCATCCGTAATGTGTCAAATGTGAGACAGGAAGTGTGTCAAATCTTATCACTTCCTGTTGACACAGGAAGCTATAAATCCTTCTGGGGAGACCCTGGGATCATGTGACAACAATATCCGAAGAACAGCCTTCTACGTCATTCGGAAACCCCTTAAATAGTGACAAATACATGGGGTTTTATCCAATGTATTTCAATGGGAGCCAGGGGGCACCCCCTTGACCTCAGCCAATCTGGGGTGAGGGTGACACGGTAGTGGGGGAAACATCATGGATGGGAGTGCATCACCAGTACCTTAGGGACATTTGAGTGTTGGAACCATGTTTCTAGCATGAACAGTTCTCTGTAGGTCACTCATAATGGCATGAAACTCAAGGGCAGACTTCATTTGCGGCCTGTGTTTTATACGGATTACGTAAAACGTATGCAGGTCAATGTAATATGTGTTTAGGTGAAGGTCTACCCTTTCATGACTTAGACATGACAAATTACATATACATAATGTGTAATACATCAGATCTATCAAGTTACGTATTGTGGTACAAGATCATGTAAGAAAACTGAATCATATACAGATTACATAATACGTATGCAGGTCATGTTATCACCCGACATGCAAAATACATATCTTGTATGAAGTCAAGGAGGGAGTAACTAGACAATATACGTATTCCGTAATCTGCAACTGTAATGTGTCTCAAATGTGAGACAGGAAGTGTCAGTCACATTCATATTGCGACATCCGTTCATGTACCTAAAATTCTAAAATGTGACGGTGACATGCATATTAGGTATTCTGTATGCTTAAACGGATAACATATTACAAACTTTTAGACCAATCACAATTTATCATGTCACTAATGTGTTATTTAATTGGTTGCACCTGAGAGTAACACTTCATTTTGCCACAGAAGGCCATCAAGACAAGTCAGTTTCTCTTCCCACATCTGCTTTGTGTAATCCAGATGCACATTCTCTAATTACCTAGCTGTGTTTTTATTACTTTAATGTAGTAGAAGTTACTTTTACAGTGTGTTGTAAGTATTGTATATTTGTACATGACTTAATAAATGTTTTTTTACAGATTGCTTCAAACAGACATCTAAAAGGTAAGTTAATATTCTTAAATACATTGAGTACATCTTGTGAAAATCCTTTGCATCGGATTACAGAAAGTGTATATGGAATATGTTATGTTTTTAGAATTATACATACAGATCCCGTAAGCCAGTATCATACCTTGGCATGCATATTACAAATTCCGTAGGCATAAACAGCAGTCAGTACCTGGACATTCGTATTATGTTTGTATAAATCCACATCCAAATTGCGTAAATTGAATACATCAGGGGAAAATACTTTACAAAGCATTACACAATGTGAACATGGAACCAGTAACAGTGTAATTCATACATACAGATCCTGTATTCAAATGCCTTATGGTGGCATGCATATTACGTAGTCTGTATGCTAAAACGGATGACATATTCCAAACTTTTAGACCTATCAGAATTTAGCATGTCACTAAAGTGTATTTAATTCGTTGCACCTGAGAGTAACACTTCATTTTGCCACAGATGGCCAACAAGACAAGTCAGTTTCTCTACCTATTCTGGTATTTTTCTAATTGAAAATCATCTTAAACTAATTTAATGTTTTATTACAGATTAAATCTGATTCAATCGGTCATCTGCGTCATCTTCACACACTCGAACATCCTACAAATTGAAAAATGCTAAGTGAGTTTATTTCGTAGTTTAAAACATTAATCTAGTGCTTTCCCAATTATTTTCAGCTTACCGACCATCATTCAATTAACACTTCCAGGCTAAAGAACTCTGCCCAATATGCCGCGTTAAATATGCAATTGTGCGGCAGCATCTAACTGGGAAATAACACCGGATTACCGACCCAGAGGAGAGAAGTCTGGCCTCCGTACTTCGTACATATATAGGTGAATACAATATGTCTTTTATTTATTTTAAAAGTATTCATTCCGACACAACCGTTGTATATGTATATTATATAAATGCATTACAATTTTGTTCCAGATACGCTGACCGACTAGATTGCCCTATCTGCAAGGGAGTGGCATACAGGCGACTTGATGTTCACCTGAGGGTTGTCCACAACCTCCAAGCTGGGGTACTAAGTTTTGCTTTTTTTGATGTGACTTGTTGTATATTGTAGGTTGTTGTCTATCCAAGTGTTGACATTGTGTTTTGGTAGGGAGAGGACCTGAAAGCCCATGTAAAAAAAGCTAAACGCAAGGCCATTTTGGCAAAGTGGAACGAACTGCAGAGTAAGAAGGGCCCTAACCGCAGTCTCAAGGAAAAAGGGCACCAGAAAAGAGTCCATCAACTGGAAAAGGAGTTTAATGAATTAAAGACAAAGATGGACAAACTTCAATCATCCAAGAGCAATCCTATTGAATCGTCATCCAAATTGGTCCGTAAGGTGAGGCCAAGAAAGAGACGTTCCATGACACCAAGAAGTGGAAGCTCTTCTGACCAATCGCCTCAACACACAAAGAGTCAACAAATGGAGTCTGAATCTGAGGATCAACAAGAAAGAGGAAGAGGGAATAAGAAAGCTGTTACTTCCAAGCCACTGAGGAATATGCCAGACAGCAATTCGTCTGAGACATCTAACCCAAAACAACCCAGAGGGCATGTCAGACCATGTGACAGAAGAGAGCAAAGACAGAAGAGGGAGAGACGAGATCGGGAGTCTTCTGACTCAGAGGAGCATCCCATTAAAAGGCCAAGAATAGGGAAACAAGAGACTGGGCTACTCTCCAAGCCTGTGTGTAAGTCTTGCACCACAGAAATGCACAATACATTTTTAAAAAGTGTTGAAGGTAACGGGGCTTTCTGAAATGCATTTGAGTGTTTGATTAGGTAGCATGTGAGAAGAATCCAAATTTGAGTAGTGCTATGTCTACATATCTTACCAATTTTGTTTTACAGATAATGTGCTGACAGATGGGGGGAGTTTTGTGTAGGAAGCCGCCCCACCTCCAAACAGAGGGAAAATGTGGGGCAAGCGATTACACATGTCGTAGGCTTGTTCACATTCATGTAGGACGGCAAGTCAGCGGCTGGACCAGATTTGAAGTATCTTAGTGAAGCCCACATGATCCACAAGTACGTGTTTTAAAGCATCTCAAATCTTTAGAAGAAACATATCCATCTTATAGTGTACTCATTGTCTTATGTTTTCACAGGTGGTGTTCTCTGGATAAGAAAAACCTGTCGGTGGTCACCCAGAAACATTCCATACTAGATGTCATCAAATTCATGCGGTACCTGGGAGAACGGTACATCTCGAGGTCGACAGGTCTCAGGATTTCCAAAAAAAACAGCAGCCATGCCATCTGTGTGCACCAAAAGGAAATCAAGAGCCGCGCCAAAGATATCCAGAGCCACCGCCAGGATGTCCGGGCACAGAAATCACGTAAGTAATCAACGTCCTCAATACTGATGATATATACTAAATGTATATGTACTAAGATGTACTATACTATGTACTATACTATATACATAGTATAGTAAATGTTGAATTCTCATTTCAGATAAAACAGTGACCAGCCATGACCTTAAGGCCTTTGCTGCCTTTGCAAAGGCCAAGATCCCAGACCTTCTTAGTAAGTATCTGGTATATTTTAGCCTCTTTGAAAGTATTGCTTTCAACTATTGTTTTCATCTTTTACTCTGCCCTCCTGTTTTTGCACTTAGGTTTGTGCAAACTGCATTTCATTGTACTGTACTTTTACTTGTTCAATGACAATAAAGTTGAGTCTAATCAAATGTAATGTATTATTTTATTTAAACCCTCCAGAGAAGTTGTCGGACAACCCAAGCTCCAGAGACACTTTCCGTAGCACCGTCGGATATTTGGCAGGCTACATATTTGTCCAGACGGGGCATCGAACCGGTGTAATTACAAACCTCAAAGTCCAGGAGGTCAGCACGGCTGAACTGTTCAATCAGAAGTTTGTAATTCATGTGAGTATCAATTACTTGAGCTGATTTTTGGAAAGCTGTGCCTAGAAGTCCCATCTTTTACCAATTATTCAGTGTTCACATTGAATTGTTTTTATATTTTCAAGGTCAAAGTGCACAAAACTGCGGCGACATATGGGAGGGCATAAATATCCCTGACCATTGATGAATATGACTGGCTGGCCACATTTGCTGAAATACGTCCCACCCTTCCGGGATTTCCAATTATTTCAACGATTGCTGGATGTCATGTGGGCTTAAGGGGTGCCCAAATGTCACTGACATTCGGACCAGCATTGCAACCTATGTAAGCATGAATTAGTTCCATATTAGAATGTTTAGATAGTTACTCTGCGAACCTACTTATTCACTACTTATAAACTGATTACTTTTTACAGGCCCAAAAGAGGTTGTCTGAATCAGAGAGGAGGGAGGTGATGCAGGGAATGTGCCACAGCCGTGAGATTGCAGATAAATTTTACGTAACCGAGGTCAACGTAGCAGACTCGCACAAGCAGAGGCAGACAATACAAAAAGCTTTAGAGAGGGACATGAAAGAGTCCGAAGTTCAACAGACAGCCCAATTGGTGCAGGAGTCACAAGAGATGTCCACTGTGCTAATCCAGACTAGTGAAGAACAAGGACTGGGGGAAGGACCAAGTGTAGAAGCGACAACATCCACCCCTCTGGATGTGGAGATGTCCAAAGAACTAGAAAAGTTCTGCGAGCAAACATTGTTCGCATTCAGTGATATTGAGGAGCAGTCGAAATCTGGCTCTAGTCAGGGGGAGGAGGAAGAAGAGCCCTCTGAGTGTGATCAAAATGCAGCAGTAGGATTTTAAATCTTAGCACAATCCTGATATTAACTTTCTCTATAGTTCTGCTAAATTGTTTTTTTTCTTTTCTTTCAGCTGCTGTCGCCCTTTCCAAGGGTGGTACCCACAGCGCCACGTGATGACGGAAAATCCAAGGTAAGTGAAGTGAATTTAATATTTTATGTTTTCTTATGTGTTTCAGTGATTGTGAGTTGTAGAAAATTCTAATCCCTGTTATGTCCATCCCAAGCGTACATGGAGGAGGCTGGTGTATGATTCAACCTTCTTGGATGACGTCATGGGGGCCTTCAAACCCTACTTCGGGACCCCTATAACTATTCCAGTGGTAAGTGAACAAATATCTAATTTAAACTAGAACAACGTTTGAAATCACAATACTTACGTTTTATCCCAACAGATCAATGCTGTCCTCGAGCTGATGCCAGACCTTCTCAAGAAATGTAAAGATCGTGAACTGACTATTCATAATTTCTCATCACTAGTCAAGACTTGCAAAATAAGTGATTACTAATGTAAGGGAGCATAGGTTTCTCCTTATCTAAGATATTTTTTGTTAAACAAAGAATTTAAGTTTATGTATATAAATATACAAATTTTTTTGTGAAATGTTAATAAAAACAGTTCTCTATGTTGCTATGTTTACTGGCTTACAAAAACATCCTTTTTTGTTTGAATTCATACATTTCTTACTGTAAATAGTTAAAAAATAAATCCTTGTTCATTGCATTTAATCTCTGTGTCATTCATTTATGAAGCTAAGTCCTATGGTACAAGGGCATGTAAGAAAATAGAATCATATACAGAGTATGTGATACGTATACAGGTCAATGCTATATGTTGGCATGCATATTAGGTATTCGGTATGAAGTCTGAACAGGGGGCTATCTGATAGCGTACGTGTTGTGTAACCTATATCTGCAATGCCAACGTATGTATACAATCCGAATGTCGGTTACACAGAACATATGTCAGAGGATCTGGCCCCTGTACTGGTCCTTATTTCTGCATACGGAATACATGATCTGTAATGTGGAGTATTAGAAAGGAAATATAACAATATATGTATTACATAATACGTATGCAGGACAGTGTGAAGATGGCATGCATATTACGTATCCCATATTAAGTCAGAATAAGGGAGGAACAAGACAACATACGTATTCAGTAATCTGCATCCATAATGTGTCAAATGTGAGACAGGAAGTGTCTCTAATCAAGTCACTTCCTGTAAACACAGGAAGCTATAAATCCTTCTGGGGAGACCCTGGGATCCTGTGATGACAATATCCGAAGAACAGCCTTCTACGTCATTCGGAAACCCCTTAAATAGTGACAAATACATGGGGCTTTATCCAATGTATTTCAATAGAAGCCAGGTGACACCCCCTTGACCTCAGCCAATCTGGGGTGAGGGTGACACGGTAGCGGGGGAAACATGGATGGGTGTTCATCGCCAGTACCTTATGGACATTTGAGTGTTGGAACCATGTTTCTAGTATAAACAGTTTCACATATGTCACCGTACACACCCCCGCCTACATGAATCCATTAGAAAAATATGAAAATCCCCAAATATGAAAAAGTTTGCCAGTTGGGATAGGCCTATGAGTCTTATAGACCTTTGTACCACTGAAAACCCCTCTTGGGCAAAAGAGTTTTTTTTGGATTTTTTTTTTTATAAATGGTCATTCAGGTGTGATGGTCACATATGTCGCTGACCCTAACCCCCCGATGACACGGTCTGAAGGACGGCCCTCTACGTCTCCGGAAACCCCCCAAAACCAGGTGAAAATTTGCCAATGCATTCCTATGGAAGGTGTTTGTGCAACATTCGAGGGCGGGCGGCGCCCCCCCGAGGGCGTGGGAGGCTAAAAATCGAACCCGTCGTACCCGGGCCCTGAAGTCACAAAGTGTTATTTGTACACATACGTTTCGTGTAATCCACATCCATATTGTGTAACAAATGTCAGACATGAACTGTCTGAAATGATGTCACTTCCTTTTGACACAGGAAACTATAAATCATACAGGGGAGACCTGGGGAACCTCTGATGACACGGTCCGAAGACCAGCCCTCTACGTCACTGAGATACCCCTTAACTAGTGACAAATACATGGGCTGCAGGCAATGTATTTCAATGGGAGGCAGGTGACCTCAGGCAAAGAAAATGTGGGTGGGAGTTAAAGGCCAGTGCCTTTGGAACGTTTGAGTCTTGGAACCGTGTTTCTAGCCTCAACGGTTTTCCGGAGGTCACACAAAAGGGGTTATAACTCAAGGGCAGGCTTCATCTGTGGCTTACTTTGAGGTGAAAAATTTTCAAAGTCTTGATGTCATTTGTATGGATGACATAATTCGGATGTCATCACTATAGTTTAGTTGCATTTCTCTATACCATGGACATGCAGATTACATAATCTGTATGCAGAAATGATACAGATTCTGTAATCCAGTTATTTTTTTTCCCTAATAGATAAATTACGTATTCTGTGTAAAGCACATGTATATTTACATTGTGTATTTACATCCAGAACACGCAATCCGTATATAAACGGCATACAAATAGTATTTGGATTACGCAAACCGTATGTCATGAAATGTAATGAGACTAAAGCATGACACAATTGCCATACATAATGTCTAAATGTTTTTCCACCTCTACATACATAATGTGTAAGTCCCCTTGCCATAGAAACACTGGGTAAAGCAGGTGAATCCATACTCTCAGTGTAGGTCAATCCATACTCTTGAGGTAATTGCTAATGATGCATATACATATTACAGAAAGTGGATGTGACAAAACACACCCCATATACACATTACAGAAAGCAGATATGAATGAACAAATAGGAAACGTGATCTATAACCATATTCAGACCTTTAGATCCAATTAAATATTCATATTACACAATCAAAAACTTGGGAAATAGTGAGAAAACACCTTAAAATCATGGTCTATGAGCAATCCTGGTGTTAGTTTTGGGTGGGTCAGGAGCCGGCGGGGGGTCAGGAGCAGGAGCCGGCCGGAGGACCAGGTGGGCCCCACAGCCCCAACCAAAAATATTTGGGGTGGACTCTGGGAGGCAGCAGAGCCGCGGGGCAGGGACTCGGGGAGGCAGGAGGCCGCGGGGCAGGGACTCCGGGCGGCAGCAGAGCCGCGGGGCAGGGACTCCGGGCGGCAGCAGGACGCGGGGCAGGGACTCCGGGCGGCAGCAGGCCGCGGGGCAGGGACTCCGGGCGGCAGCAGGCTGCGGGGCAGGGACTCCGGGCGGCAGCAGGCCCCGGGGAATTGGCCGCGATTAATTGCCTGCCGACTGCCTGGCCAGGGCATTCCACCGGCCAGACTCAAGGCGACTTGTTGCTGTCGTTGTCGCCGTCGTCACTTGGCAGGGGTCTGGGGTGGCCATAGGGATGGCCAGCGCTCCAGTGGGTGATGGTAGGGGTCCACCTCCTCGGAGTCTGAATCCGGCCATCCGAGGAGTTATCCTACCGTCCACCTCTGCTGCGTCCATTGGATTCGGTAGGTCATTCTGTCTGGCTTTGGGCAGGGGCAGAAGGACACAGGTGCAGAGGATTCCAAAATGGCAAAAAGGCTACTAATGAACACAAAGTACAAAAACAAAAGGGCACAAATGGAAGGAACAGGCAACAGAACAAACACACTAACAACAACGACCAACAGGTAACACTGGGGCAGGAGGAACTTAAATAGGGACACAATGAGGGCGCAAACAAGGCCCAGGTGCAAACACAATAAGGACAAGGACAGGCTGCGTGTAACAACACAAGCAAAAAACAAACATAATGGGCTACATTCATGAACAAAAACCAAATGGAACAGAACCTCACAGTTATTACTGTTATTACCAGTTATTACCAGCAAAGTTAAGCAATTGTAAGCTACTTCTACTGTAGCTGTTCTCAGGAATCTAAATATGTTACCGTAGCTATACATGCCAATTTCTCAGTAGACAGATGAACTTTTTTGATTGGCACAGAAATTGACTGAGATGCACGGATGCTGATCATTTACACATCTGCGAACCCATACCAGGCGTGCATGGACTACATTTCTTGTAGTGCCAGCACATTTTTTTTTATCAATTATAAGTAATCAATCATTCATATTTTAAAAGACAGATGTTGAAACTATTTGTGTTTCAAATTTAACAGGAATTTACTTTTGTACAAATTAGTTTTCTATGTTTTATTATTATAAACCCCTCACCCACCCCCCATAATGGGGACCTATTAATTTTTTGTTGTTCAATTTTGCTTGATAAGTGTTATTCTTTTCTATATTCAATCATAATGATTTAGTTAAGGGCTCTGAATAGCACAGCTGTAAATTCATTGCCTTGCATGATAGCTTTGGCATTTTACCTGGAAGTTCAAGTCGTGGACGCAACACTTCAACCATGCCCATAGGCCACGGAAGAAGGCAGTGCAAATCAGCGCATCAACATCGGGGATTGGTTTTAGACAATTTTGCCATACCTTCAAACACTCTGAAGACTATTGTGGTGTACATCAGATGCCGACAAACTATATCCTGGTTGTTGGTTGGTGAATGTGTACTCCACTGTATACATTCCGGCTGGCCAGTACATACAAGCAGAACGGCTTGGACAGATGACCTTTAGGGGCACATGTCTCAGTTTTTAAATCTTTCCAACCTGCAGTGGAGCAAACAGAGTAAAACAGCTTTTATTTTTTCAATAACACTAAAATTATTTTTTAATTTGCTGAAACAAACTGTTGTCTACCACAATACTTGTCTAAAGATAAAACCAAAACTTATGTGTTTTACCTGCAATATGATAATTGTGATGAAATAAAACAGGATGTTGAAAATCGACAATTTTCTCATCCTGGCATCTCGGCCATCATTTCAGTCTCTATAAACATCTGCTAAAGTAAACTGTAAGATAACATGTTCCCTGAAAAAACAGCTGTCACATGAAAAATCTCTTGTTTTACCAATTCTGTCACTGAAA
>JACXGI010020949.1:0-10678 GCA_016801175.1 Esox masquinongy | reverse complement strand
ATGAGGCTCACAAAGTAACACACACCGACCTGAGATGAGGCTCACAAAGTAACACACACCGACCTGAGATGAGGCTCACAAAGTAACACACACCGACCTGAGATGAGGCTCACAAAGTAACACACACCGACCTGAGATGAGGCTCACAAAGTAACACACACCGACCTGAGATGAGGCTCACAAAGTAACACACACCAACCTGAGATGAGGCTCACAAAGTAACACACACCAACCTGAGATGAGGCTCACAAAGTAACACACACCAACCTGAGATGAGGCTCACAAAGTAACACACACCAACCTGAGATGAGGCTCACAAAGTAACACACACCAACCGGCTTATAAAGCTCAAGCCACACAGGCCCTCCTCCACCAAACTAAACAACCAGCCAACCAGCAGCTACTTAAACTGGAGCAGAAGATTCTGAGGCCTCATTAACATTTAAGAGGCTGAAGCGAAAACAGCAGAGGTACGCATTTGACAGGTTTACCGGCAAGAGAGAGAGGAACAGAAATAAGAGAGAACCAAAATATTGTAGATATTTTTAGATAGCGCTTGCATGTGCTAATGGGCCCTCCCCGGACCCAGCTATCCTCGTGAGCACTCACTGCCTTGATTAACATGCCAGGGCTGCTGGTTCAAACGAATCTTCTTGTCTGCCTTCACCCACAGTCACTTCTATCCCAATCCATCATTCCTCAGCTCTCTCTGCTTTTATCTCTTCCTTTCAATCACTCTCTCCAACTCTTTCTCTCTCTCTCCCTCGTCCTCAAATTTCACTCTACCCTAATTCCCTCTCCCTCTCTCTATTCCTCTCCACCCACTCTCTCGACCTCCCCCATTTCACCCTCTCCATCTCTGTCCAGACAATACAGCGCGGGGCTCGACTCTGGGCGGGGCAGTGCCGTGGGTCCACAGCTTTCAGCGTTGGTAATGTGCTGCTAATTGGTCGTTTTCAAACCAGTAGGTACACAGTGCAGAGCAGATGTTGACTCTCTGTTGCCATGGAGCTCACTTAAAAGACTCAACAGCCATTCTGCTCCACTGATTGCAGGTGTTGCTTCCAAATCAGATAAATCAGTTATTGAGGGACGGAGAGAGATTTTTTTTATTTACCTTCAAACCAAAATCCTAATGGTCGTACCCTAATAGGATATGTGCAACTTTTTCGGACCAAGTCTGAAAATGGGCCATTTCCACTGAGAGACAGAGGAACAGGCAGATATTTCTTTGATGCCTCAAGCATAAACTGGAGCTATAAAAAGACAAGATATAAAAGATGTCGAAGACGATTCAAAAAGCTCACTGGGTGTTTGTATCTGTGAGTTGTTGTTGTGGTTATGGTTGTGTTTGTGCGGGTGTCTCACCACTTCTGGAAGCAGCTTGGTGGCCAGGTCATGGATGGCTTTTCCCAGAATGCACAGGGAAGAAAGTATGAAGACCACCCCAAGGACCACACACGCTCTGTTGACAGACACAAACATAGTACCATTGTACGTACCATGGTATAACTCATTCACGCATCTTTAGGTATATAGTATTTCATAAATGTAGGATTATCCACAGCAAAAAATTAACTAAAACACATTTTTAACAAATCACTTTTGCATAGTTTTTTTTAGCATTCTATAGTACACTACAATAACTGTATTGGCACTCCAGTGACACTGAACTATTTGAAAGTGTTATTTTAACAAACATTTAAGGCATATAAAAGGCATGAGAAACAAGTTACAGTAGCAGTTTCACAGTTCAGCTCTTCAGTGAAAAATGGAGAATGATTTGTTTCCTCCGCCATTACAACCCCATTAATCTCAAATTTTAACACTTCAGCAAATGAGGAATGAGAATGTCTTCTTCCAACCACCCATCCATCCCTCCAGCCCCATCTCCCCTACAGCGGACAAGCACAAGATGGATGGTACATTGTTTCCTTTATCATTGTGTCCACTGCAGTTTTGAGCAAGTAGCAGTGAGATGCCAGAACAAGATCGTCAACACAAGATGTGAACTAGGATTAATCCCTGTAACACTGTGGACAATATACTTTAACCATGTACTCTAATCCATGTGTAAATGCTCTACAGACTAGATAACATTTCAACTATCTAGGAACCATATTCTTTAGCCTTATCCCAACCCTAACCCTTATTATAACCCTAAAGTTAACCCTTACCCTAACCCCCTAACCCTAACACTTATTATAACCCTAAAGTTAACCCTTCCCCTAACCCTCTAACCCAAACCCTAATTATGACCCTATAGTTAAACCTTACCCTAACCCTAATTGGAACCTTAATGTTGACCCTTACCTTAAACCATAAACTAACTTTAATGTTAACCCCTTTCCCCAAACCTCATTCTAACCTTAACCATAAAATTAAAAACAGGTTTCTTGTCGACCAAATGTTTGTTGACAGTCTGTTGATAGCAAGACTACTTGTAGTTACTCATGGACATTGGGACTCTCAGATGTCCATGTGCAGAACCCTTTACTGTATAAGACAGACTGCACTGACATAAGACTAATTAATACAAAACGCGGTTTTAGTAAAATAGACCAATAGGCTACTGTGGAGAAATGTTGTCATGCTGGTGTCCAGGGAACCTTTTAACTGGGAACACTCTGCCACCATACTAAATGCTTAATGAGATGAAAGTTAATTGTATGGCTGTTATACTCACATGTACTCCCTATGGGCAGAATGGACAGCCGCTGCGTTGCTATAGCGCCACAGCACGATGATTGAAGATAGCACGTCCAATGTGGCATCGAACTGGTAAGACAGGCAACCTGGCATTAGGTCTCCAGATGTGATCCATCCAAAAGTAAATATGTACTGTACATATTAAGGGTAAGCTTAGGTGGGCTGCTCAAGTGCTTTAGTCCAAACTATATTTAATAAGAATAATAATTAAATGCATTTTTTGGGATGAAAAAGAAAGCTTTAATTCTAAACCTTTAATCTACTAAAACTGTATTGAAATTATGGAAAAAATTACAATTAATAACATCTAATACTGTATAATATATAATTTATAATACTGTAGGTCTAAAATCTTGGATATCTGACAACCACCTAAATAAAAGATGAGATAAATCAGGAAGAATGGACAATTCCCCAAATATGGCCAGATAACCAAAGATTACCCTGCCTCCAATTCATTTTTAGTCATTTTTGAGCATGTTGAGAACAGACTAATATCTGTGGCAGCATGAACACAACTGTAAGAAACAGGCTTTAAAAGGTGTTGAATTTCCGGAAATGGTGTCGTGGCAGGGGACTCTGAAATGTTCTTTCCCAGGGCCAAACAAATTCAGCCATGCTTATGGAACAACGATGTCACTGATCCCTCCCACCACCTAACAAACACATCTATCCCCTGTGGTGGCATCTACGTCCCCTACTGCTTCCTCAGCTCAGCTATCTGTAGACAGACATATAGCCAGTAGGCTTCCCCTGACAGGCTATAGCTACTAAGACATACAATTACTTTGGGATATGAATAATAAGAGATGGGGAAAACACACACGTAAACAGTAACGTTACTTTCTATGAAAACATAGATGGCATCAACCGCCTGAAATGCCATCTAAAGCTTCTAGCATCGGTGGGGACTTTTCTGTTACCACACAGGATTCTGATGCTTTCTCGGGCTTCCACGGCTGTTACCATGGAGACAATGGCAGATAACATGCGTCTGATCCCAGCCGGCCTTAATAAATGAACGCCATGACTTTATCACTAATTAATAAGTATAAATGGAACTCACAGCAAATCCAAAGGCTGAGGCACTGTGTCTCATGAATGAAACAGCTAGAGGGGAGAGAGAGAAAAGACATAACTGCCTGAGGACCAAAGACAAAGGATGATAACAGCTAAATGAATTACAAAAAGTACCCATGTAGATATGCACATTCTCATATTGTGTAAGATTTGTTTACGTATTCCCTTCTCTCAGATTTGGGAGAAAGATCAAAACACTGACAACGTATATAATTATAATTCTCAGCACACCTAAAAGAAAACCATGGAATGGATCAGAATGATTAAGTACCTAGGAGCATGCCGTACTCATTTCTGAGCTAAAGTTGTACAAATTTGAAGAGCTATAACTTAGCACAGGGAAGGCTTGGAATGCACAGGGTGTCTGTGAACACATTCAATGTATTCACTTTTAACATTTACATTTAGAGTGACTGACAGTTGTGAGTGCATACATTTTCACAAATTTCTGTACATATTATGTTTTCACATTTCTTCTCAATACTAATCGGTTAGAGGTGAGAATGTAATGAAATACTTATCCATGAAAGAATCTTAGGAAAAATTATCATTTGACTGAGTCTCATGGGGCGGTCATTAATTATCATAACAAGCGCAGAATTCTGGCCCATATTTGTCGCCACACTGTTATATTCCATCTGTCCTTGGGAAGCTGGGGTCTTTTAAGTTTCCTATGTGATGGGTTCGTTTTCAGGCCGATAACAGTCCCATGGGTTGCCCGGTCGCTAGGCGGATCACCATGGAAACGGGCAATCTGAGGGAGAGCCAAGCCAGAGGAGACAGTGTTTGTCTCGAACGGTGCTTTGATTCACTTCGTCTTTGATCCCCCTCTCAGCGGTGGACATAAGGGGTCCACTACGGTCCGGGTCTTAAAAGGCTTTAAAAAAAAGGGGTCCATGACGTCGGGTACCATGGTAACAGGCAGAACCACAACGCACGACGGTACAGTGTCCTGGCAGACTGGAGCTACTTAAAACCAACTGTACCAACTAGTATTTTTCCCTCAGTCATTGCTGCTGGCAAACAAGGAAAACCAGCCAATAGACACCTGCAGGGCAGTCTGACAGGCTGAGAGCCCAGTGAACTGGAGTAACAGACAGACCCATCCCCAGTGACAGCTGGTCCGCTAGCTACGGCAGCAGTACGGCAGAACCAGGAGGAGTGGATCTGCTGGCTGTCCTGTCATCAACCAGTCCTCTAAGGGAGCCCCACGGTGTGTTCACTACCTAGGCAGTCTGGAGCTACGCCAACCAGCACACAGTCTGCCAAATAGCTCCCCTCCCTTCCCAAATAGCATCCTATTCAATATATAGTGCCATATGAGCCCTGATCAAATGTTGTGGCCTAGAGAATAGGGTGGCATTTTGGACCAGGATGATAGTCTGACCGGCAAGCACAGCGACCATGCTAGCAGACTGAACCAGGGATGTTGTCACATAACTAAAGACACTACAGAACCCAGAACAAGACAAAGAGTATAGCAGACCCCAGAATAAGACAACCAGGATAGCAGATTGCTAGAGAACCCAGAACAAGACAAAGAGTATATCAGATTACTACAGACAGAGTATAGCAGAACCCAGAATAAAACGAGCAGGCTAGCATATTACTGCAGAACAGAGAACCAAACAGGTAGTATAACAGATTACTAGAGAACCCTGAACTAGACAAGCAGGATAGCAGATTACCAAAGATATGCCACAGAGATCATTAGCCTGGCCACTGCCTAGCATATAACAATGGCACTTGCATCTTTATTCCAGCATAACATTAACCCATAGATTCCTCTCCACACTTTGTAGTAATGAGGAGGGGCAAGCAGGACACAGTGAGAGGACAGGCTTCCATTCTAGTGAAACGGGTCAGAACCATGGTAAGCTTGAACGTGTGACTGTCTACATTCCAGAGCTATGACCACTGGCGAGTTGGGGGTGGGGGTCTACTGATGGAGGAAAGGTATTCAAGCCAAGCCTTTGATCCAACAAAGAGGAGTTGAAGAAACATCGCTCAGTATTTACAGCAGGTAAAACACTTTGGAGGAGGCAAGAAAACATCTTGCTTGCCAGCCTCATGACAACATGCTGTCTGCTCCGTTTTGTTGGTCTTACTGTCAATGATTGGTTTATCAAGCCCAGCTTTCAGAGGCAGTCGGCATGTCAAAAAATAAACCGGTTCCGTGTCAAAGCAGAAAGAAACATATGCATCGCTGCCGAAGATCCGTTTGTGATTAATGATAGGCGACACATGGAGGAGCACTGCGCACTCAGCTGATATAACAGATACATCAGGGAGTCAACCAGGCCTGACAAGCAGCTCTTTAGCCGAGTAGGGCACAGATAACACACAGACAAAAACGAGAAGGTATTCATGGATGAATATAGGAATCTTTGGTTGTCGGCTTATAAACTGCACTATCAACATATTTACATGTGATTAACTACTGTTACAGAAACTGTATAGATCATCTTCAGTGGAATGAGAAGGGCTTTTTCGTCTCATTTGGTCGGTTGTATGTTTAAGAATATGTTGTAGAATGTGGTAGAATATTATTGCGGTCTTTTCAAAGGCCTCCAGGTCATTGAAATGTGCCTCAACTCTTTGCCTTTTCAAAATGGACGTTTATTATGTAACTCCTCTGTCTCTTCATGTAAGTTTAATTTCGTATCTCTTTCAGATCTCTTCTTTGCCCTCAACATGGACGTTTGATTGTTTAACTTTTCAGATCTCCTCTGTTCCCTCAGCATGAACACTCCTCTCTAAATCCCAACCTTCTCTTGTCTTTTCTCTCCAACACTGAGCAGAGAATTGAGACTGAGTATTTTCCTAAGAAAGACAAATTGTTGTGGAGCTTTTAGCAGCATCTAACATCTCTTTTTTCATTACCTAATTCTTCAACATGTCAGAAACACATTACTATACAATACAATATGACATACCTAAACCTAGTGATATAATACACACACTGAGAGAGAGCATATAGATTAATAACAATATTAAAAATACATTTTTGATATCATCTAAATAGTGTAATGACTACATTTGCTATGATTTAGGACCTAGAACTAATCACCTGCCAATATCCTAGACAATCTGAGTTAGAGACGATAATGAACGGGCAGGTTTTTAACTAGTGCAAATAAAATCCCAATTATCACCTTGTTATTAGAAACGTGCAAGTCCAGGGGTGCAAAATTAAAATGCTATTCACATTTAGCTGAAATGATTGCTTTAATTTTACACCGCTTACTCTTTTCCACTCTTTCTTGAACTATTCTTTTAATTCCTGTAAAGGACTAAAACGTGAAAAAAAAACATTAGTAAAGACCTGCCAAACCTACCCCAAATGGGACCGGAATACAAATGCTTTTGTGTTTTCAATGACTGACGTGCTGAAATTAAAGCAACATCTAAAAATTAACACTTGGATTATAATGATTTAGCGGAGTCTGATCTTCCAAACAATGTTAAGTCTGTCTCTGTAGGTATAAACACTTACATTTTCCTCCTGAAACACATGTTAATTTATGCAAGAGAATGTGAGAATTAGGGTCATGAATAATTCATGAGGCAGAGTCTAGACAGTGCAGGTGAGCATAGGTAGGCCTGGAGGTTTTGCTGGTTTCTGCCCTGTTCCACCCCTCCACACTAAATCATGCATGCAAACACACTAAGACATACGTCATTATATTCAGTTTATAAGACAAAAATTTTCTAAAAAATACCTGGTATCATAAGCATTTTAGGAAAAAGAAGAGTGATTCTTATAATCTCAAGGGATGACCCAGACTTCGTTTTAAAAACCTTTTTCAAAATGCCAATGAGTGTTTGTACTGTCAGCGCCGAGCCAAGCCTGAGTGGATTAGTTGGCAGAAGGTGCACGGCTGAGCAGAGAGACACGAGCCGCTACATCTCATCAGCTGATCGCACATCAGTCCACACTGATTACCGCAAGTCATTAAAGCAGAGGACCTGCAGAACTGAAAGAAAATGGCTTGGTGGAAACATACCCGGATGAAGGCAGTTTGCTGTGAAATGAATCTGAGCAAATTTGTGCAGAGACTGTCTGTCTTTCTAGGTGAAACAAAAAAACATTTCCCCTTCCCTAATACACAATGAAGGGTAACCAGCCCTAGCACTGTACTTTTAATGAACCCCTGGGTCTGAGGAAACTGTCAGGGTATCAACACAACATTTGCAAGAACAAAATAAATTGCTTTTAGGCTTGTCACAGACAAAAAGCATACAAGCATGACTCCACGCCGCTAACTGCCCTTTAAACCCCAGGGTATCCTCCTCTTCACTCACAGGCGCAGTAATAATTTGTGGCTAACGAGAAATGTAATTATGTCCGTCTTTCCCCTCTTTCCGGGGGCGAGAGCCAGATTCCGGTGTGTGAAATTGAGTCACGGGTTGGAGAGATGACAGTATGGAGGGGAATCGGAGGGGAAAGGAGAGGAAGATCTGTCAGTTGCCCTGGGAGAGCTCAAATGGGCACTTGGGGAGGATCATCTCCAATGGGCATCTCTGTCAGATATCTAAAGCCTAATTTTGAAAGAGCAGAGAAGAGAGCCAGGTTAGTTTTAATAGCTATTAATGAAATGTGAAGTGAAATAATCAGCTTGGCAAAAGATTCATTGCCAGTGATCTCTACCCAAGATTTTTTCTGTCATCTTCGGTTTATCGGTCATTCCACCCCAGCCTACCCTTGAAGCCAGCACACCAAAGTTTTCACAAAAACCGCTGAAATCGCACCACATTAAATAAAGTTTTAACTAATCCAGCCACAGCCAATGCCGTTCTGATTCCTGGTAAGGTCAAAGTGTTACCAGTCCTTTGAAATAACAAGTCCCACTCAGAGGCAAGCTTCTAAACTTGAGTCACAATGGCTGTTCTGGCACTCAGAAAAAACCTAAACAGTGTGTTTGTGCTCTAATGCCCATCTACTGTACGTAAGTGTGTGGTTGAAAAGGGTTGTCAGCGACGGTTTAGCCCTCAGTTTTGCTAATTGTCTCATGGCGAGCTACATTAAATCCCTGGTGCAGCAGCAGCTGGTTTAAACAAAGCAGTTGACTTCCGGAGTTTTCCTCCTTAATTAACCGTCTCTTCTGAAACCTCCAAGGGGCCTCATCCTCCCACCGCTGACCGCTCCCCCTTCCTACCAAATCACCCCCCTGTCCCCCCTTTTACAGAGCCTCAGAGCACCTCCTCACAGCGGCCCAGTTTAAAAGTAGACACATCCGATACACCCCCCCCCGCTGCTCAGCTGCAATATGTTGTGTTTAATAATTCAAGACCTACAGCATTGGGCTGTTCCACCCTGGCTAAGAGAAAGGTTCCACCCCACAACCCGCGGAGGAACCCACCGCCCTCACTCTAGTCCTGCCTCCCCCTCTCTCTCTCCCTCCCTTCCCCTGCCGAGCCTCTCCGTGCTTTCCCCTTCCTCCACATGGCTTTCTCTCTCAAAGCCTCTTTGCCCCCCACCCCCGCTCTAGTTCTCCCTGCCTCCCCTTACTGCTCCACAGCCCTCATCCACATTGATTTTGGTGCGTACCATCGATTCCTTCAGTAAGGGAAGTGCCATCTGGGAATGGGCTGCCTGCCTGCCACTGAGGCTTCTACTGTTATGGCGAGAGCTGTACTAGGCAAAATGGGATGGATGGCACCAGTGCACAGTACAGGAGCCACTCAATATCACACAACAGCAAAACAATGGCATATTTTGTGATGAATCGCGTCGATACCTATGATTAATTTTCTTCACAGCTCCTAGCGTCATGACGCTGCGTTGATGAAGGACATCTTGGCGCATCCTCTCAGTAAACACAATCAGAGGCACCAGTAAACAACAGATTCACCTGCACCAGTCTTTTCTGTTCACTAACTGCTAACCTCTTCATACTAAATACGCTGTTGATTCTTGAACTAAATAAATCCTGTTGGATTGCACATGCCTGGTGGAGTCAATCATACATACTGCTCACAGCTTAAAGCATTAGCACTCGTGTTTTGACTGACTGGAGAAAAAATATATTATTTGCTGGTAAACAGTGGTTAAATCTCTTTGAAAAGCATATTTACACTACTGAAGATTTGATGGTGAAGAATGAAGTCAGAACCACAGAATCACATAGATCTAATTTCCATTGAGCAATGTGAGGACGCAGTGAGAAGCCAACAGAGAAACAGCTTAATTGGGAGAATTTAATATGATGGAGGGAGAAACTTCTTTTGTTTGTTTTCAATATTAAAGTTCTGAAAGACAAACCTTGACAATCAGAAACCTGGATAAGGCAAAACAAAACATGATTAACTGTTTAAGGGATTCCATTTTTGAAAAGTGAAACGAAGACAGGCTTGTAAAAATCTATAGCAACCTATAGTAACTCTGTACTTGATGCTTGAGGACATATATTTTGCTACTAATTTAGATTTACATTACATGTTTTGAGACGTGAAGAGGGGCATCTGTTATACAGGTGCTGGTCATATAATTAGAATATCATCAAAAAGTTGATTTATTTCAGTAATTCCATTCAAAAAGTGAAACCTGTATAATGTACACATTCATTCCACACAGACTGATATATTTCAAGTGTTTATTCCTTTTAATTTTGATGATTATAACTGACAACTAATTAAAATCCCAAATTCAGTATCTCAGAAAATTAGAATATTACTTAAGACCAATACAAAAAAGGATTTTTAGAAATGTTGGCCAACTGAAAAGTATGAACATGAAAATTATGAGCATGTACAGCACTCAATACTTAGTTGGGGCTCCTTTTGCCTGAATTACTGCAGCAATGCGGCGTGGCATGGAGTCGATCAGTCTGTGGCACTGCTCAGGTGTTATGAGAGCCCAGGTTGCTCTGATAGTGGCCTTCAGCTC
>JACXGI010020948.1:0-10664 GCA_016801175.1 Esox masquinongy | reverse complement strand
GGGACTTGATGTTTGTTTTTGCAAACTTCAGCCGGGCTTGGATGTTTTTCTTTGTAAGAAAAGGCTTCCGTCTTGCCACCCTACCCCATAGCCCATTCATCTGAAGAATACGGGAGATTGTTGTCACATGTAGCACACAGCCAGTACTTGCCAGAAATTCCTGCAGTTCCTTTAATGTTGCTGTAGGCCTCTTGGAAGCTTCCCTGACCAGTTTTCTTCTTGTCTTTTCATCAATTTTGGAGGGACGTCCAGTTCTTGGTAATGTCTCTGTTGTGCCATTTTTTTCTCCACTTCATGATGACTGTCTTCACTGTGTTCCATGGTATATCTAATGCTTTGGAAATTCTTTTGTACCCTTCTCCTGACTGATATCTTTCAACAATGAGATCCCTCTGATGGTTTGGAAGCTCTCTGCGGACCATGGCTTTTGCTCTGAGATGCAACTAAGAAAATGTCAGGAAAATCCTACTAGAACAGCTGAACTTTATTTGTGATTAATCCGAGTCACTTTAAATGATGGCAGGTGTGTAATGACTTCTATTTAACATGAGTTTGAATGTGATTGGTTAATTCTGAACACAGCCACATCCCCAGTTATAAGAGGGTGTGCACACTTATGCAACCAGGTTATTGTAAGGTTATTATTTTTCATTTTTCTCCCTCGAAGATTTCAGTTTGTTTTTCAATTGAATTGTTCACATTATAGGTCACTTTAAAAGTGGAAATAGTTCTGACATTATTTATCTTTGTCTCATTCTTTTACACCACAAAAACCTGGCATTTTAACAGGGTTGTGTAGACTTTTTATATCCACCGAATATTACACCAAAAAGCATGCACAGACGCATACTTCGAAAATCCACCAGAAAAAGTTGCAATATAACCGTAAACAGTTTTATTTTAGGCTTACTATAACGTAGCTACTGATGGTTGTCGCCACCGAAGTTTTTGTCTATTCTGACCCAAAAAGCATGCATGGATGCATACATCGGAAACGCACCAGAAATAGTCACAATATAACTGTAAACAGTTTTACTTTAGGCTTACTATAACGTAGCTACGGAAGGTTGAAGCCAGCAAAGTTTCTGTCTATCCTGAACAAATCCTAATCCTAAACACTGACAAGGCTCGAACACGAGACTTCTGGCTTGCTAGTATGTGTCTCTAACCACTACGCTATTTAGCAAGGGGTAGTCCGTCAGTCAGTTACTCACTCAGTAAGAGACAGTCGCTCTTCTTGGCCGGCTCCGCTTATGCGGTCCAGCAAAAATCTAGAGCTGTCCAATCATTACAGCAAGTCATACTCTTTACATTTAAGGAAGCTAAAGGTGTTAGGATGAATTCAAATGCATATTGAAAGGAATATACACCCATTTTTAGATATGGCCTTATTTTATTATATTTTGTAAGAACAATGAGTCATCACTTCCAATCAAATATAAAACAAAGGTTCTCAAAATATGTTTTTTTCTTTCAACACATTTAAAAACAAACCTGTCACTGGCGGCGCTGTCTCCGCTGTTTGATGTCCCTCGTTGCTGCTTTGTCCAGGTTGTCCAACGAAAAAATGTTCTCCCTTTGTGTCCTGCATCGGCTTGCAGCTGCATCTGAGAAGTCAAGTGGTGTGTTTTAGCAATTATAATATGCTTTATAATCCTTAATTCAATGTTTGAGTTTGCAGTCAGGCTATTTTTTACCTTCAAACTCAGTCCTGCTCCATTTTTCATCAATACATTTTAGACTAATCTGATTTACCACTAATCCCAGCACACCAGTGTTGTGTGGACTGTTCCTCCTGAGATATGAAAGACAAAATATTCCTTTTTAAGTACAGTATTGGAGCCATCTATTAGACATGATGTAAATTTTTAACCAATGCAGTACAGCAATAAATGTGAAAATCTTTTTTTTTTGTCATGCCCCTTCTACGCTGAACAAATAAATGTGTCTATAAATAGTAACAAGTTATTAACCAAGTTAAACTCAAAGTGTTAAGCAATTTATATAACTAGGTACAGTGTTTATTTTACATTGTTATTCCCTCCAATTTATTCCTCCCCCAATGCCCACAAACCAGACAATCTGACCCTGATCTTGTTTAATACATTTGCATGATAAATGTTCTATTAAAAATTACAAACTCCACAAATCTAACATAGGTACTGCAGTTAAACATTCAACTTACAGATAATATATTTCGTCTTGCTCGAAGAAGATCAGCTCCCGGGCCTTCCATCGAGCAAGCTGGAATATATACAGTCAATAGTCTGGTTAATTTACTAGGTATGCATGTGTAAAAATATATCTATATAATGTTTTACTAAAGTTAGTTATCTAGCTACAATGTGCTTAATATTGCGTACTCTATGTAACTACTATACCCAGCTAGCTAATTAGCTGTAACACAAAACAACGTGCTACCGAGTGTACTGCTAGCTAATGCACAGTAAGCTCTCAGTCGACTCTAACCTTGATTTGTAGTAACGAAATAACTTGGACTGCCTCAGTAGCCATTTCAATGTCTTGGCGAGTTGAATAGAAATTGATACAATGCATTCTCGACGCTGTACTGAAATGTTAGATTTTGATTAAAAACAAGCACCAGTAAAACACATTTACTATTACGATGTGAAACGTTCTCGTGAGTTTTAAAAATGACGCGGGTTGTAGTGAATTCCAGTCCTCTTAATTTCATTGGTCAAAATTGTCACGCCCTCACTCTTGGTTTTCTTCACCAGACTGAGTAATTTAGTTTTTCATCAATACGCCCTCTGCTGATTTCCTTCTTAACAGCCATAGTCATATTCTACTTAGAAAATGTTCTGTTCGAAAATAGGGTGTGTGATCTCCGCTGTGGTATTTATTTAACCCCTTAAATGTTATTTGCTCCAACCGACTTTAGGTCAAGTCAAATGACGGACTTGAGTCAAGTCAAGTCGCTATAATGTCAAAGCATAAGGCAGATGATCGCCAACACAGCACTTGGCCAATTCAGCAGTGTGCACAAAGTGCATAGGAAGTTTGAGGACACAAACTGGGGCCAGATTCTCAGAGCTATTTAAAAGAGTGAGAATACCATTTGATCAGTGTTTCATTTGCAATTACTTCTGATATTATTTGCCTGCCTCCTAAAAAGCTGCTTGTTTTATCAAATGAAGATGGAGAGGATCTGCATAGGGTTTTCGCATTATTATATCCAAACAAGGATCTTGACATTGTTCACCTGACATTATTTCATTTATCAAACTTGTGAATCTGAATCCTCAACCAGCCTTTTTATAAAGGCCTTTATACAATGACTCCTTCGTTATTTTGATTTTTCCTTTGTTATCATTGATTTTTACTGTTTACAAGTGTGTGGCTGTTAACCATTCACTTCAAATAAAAGTTTAATTAAATTTTGATTAGATATTGGATCATCTTTTAATGAGGGGATATACAGTATCTCACAAAAGTGAGTACACCCCTCACATTTTTGTGAATATTTGATTATATCTTTTCACGTGACAACAGTGAAGAAATGACACTTTGCTACAATGTAAAGTAGTGAGTGTACAGCTTGTATAACAGTGTAAATTTGCTGTCCCCTCAAAATAACACAACACACAGCCATTAATGTTTAAACCGCTGGCAACAAAAGTGAGTACACCCAAAATGAGTCAAAATGTCCAAATTGGGCTCAAAGTGTCAATATTTTGTGTGGCCACCATTATTTTCCAGCACTGCCTTAACCCTCTTGGGCAGAGCTTCACAGGTTGCCACTGGAGTCCTCTTCCACTCCTCCATGACGACATCACGGAGCTGGTGGATGTTAGAGACCTTGTGCTCCTCCACCTTCCGTTTGAGGATGCCCCACAGATGCTCAATAGGGTTTAGGTCTGGCGACATGCTTGGCCAGTCCATCACCTTTACCCTCAGCTTCTTTAGCAAGGCAGTGGTCGTCTTGGAGGTGTGTTTGGGTCGTTATCATGTTGGTATACTGCCGGTCCTGTTAAACCGCTGTATGGTCTTGGCCACCGTCCTGCAGCTCAGTTTCAGGGTCTTGGCAATCTTCTTATATCCTAGGCCATCTTTATGTAGAGCAACAATTCTTTTTTTCAGATCCTCAGAGAGTTCTTTGCTATGAGGTGCCATGTTGAACTTCCAGTGACCAGTATGAGGGAGTGTGAGAGCGATAACACCAAATTTAACACACCTGCTCCCCATTCACACCTGAGACCTTGTAACGCTAACGAGTCACATGACACCAGGGAGGGAAAATGACTAATTGGGCCCAATTTGGACATTTTCACTTAGGGACATACTCACTTTTGTTGCCAGCGGTTTAGACATTAATGGCTGTGTATTGAGTTATTTTGAGGGGACAGCAAATTTATAGGATCCTGTAGGACTCCTGCAGGTTGTCCTTGAGGAAATAGATCCTGCAGGAATCCTGCATAAAAAATATCCTGCAGGAGTTCCAAAAAATTGTCCTACAGGAAAGTGGCCTCTAAATCCTGTAGGAGATCCTGCAGGATTTGTCCTACAGGATTTTTGGTCCACTTTCCTGTAGGACAATTCTTGGATCCTGTAGGTAGTCCTTCAGGAAATAAATCCAGCAGGAATCATGCAAATAAACCTCCAAATATCCAGGTGAATATATTCACTAAGACTATCTTCAGGATTTAAAGGTGCATTACAGCAAAATGGTTCTTTAATCCTGTGAGATCCTTTAGTTCTGGTTCCTGGAGGTAAAAAAAAAATCTCAACGCAATTTTTATGTACAACCTACTTTCTCATCCTTAAGACAATTTCCTGTAGGACAATATACATGCTTTAAAAAGAATAGACAGAAAGCAGTATAGATCAGATTGCATGGCAATAGTATTTTCACTGCAGCGTCATGAGTTTGATTGTCCATTTAAACTCCAGCACTGCATAAAAGATGAATTCTAAGAGAATTGCCTGCATGGCTGTCCAGTTCATAGGATATAAACTGTGTGTTTATTTTACCTATGCTTAATAATCTATTATGGTAGGAATTGTTTCACTTAGAGTAAAGCGATAACAGGGGCAGATGTAAAAGTATGCAAGCTGTGTGTGTATAAGTATGAATGTGTTAGAGAGGCAGACGTAATAGTATGGAAGCTGTGTGTGTGTGTATATGTATGTATGTGTGTATATGTATGTGTGTTAGCTTCTCTTCATGGCATCTTGTGGTAGTCAGCCGCACTGTTGTTTATAGGCTCGGTCTGAATTTGGGAGGAAAGGATATAGATGAGAAAGGCAGAATTCATAGGATATAAACTGTGTGTGTCTGTGTAGAGTTGTTAGCTTCCCTCTAACGGTAGTCAGTGTTCACACTTGTTTTCAAAAAGTTTTTATTAGGCAATAAAGGCCAGACATTATACTATATTACTAATAGGCTGTCAACTGAAATGGGTAATGGGTAAACAAAACAAAGAAATTTACAAAAGTACAAAAATTACATTATTTTGGAGATTATTTTAACTTCTCTTTGTTCTATATAATGCTGTGAGCTGACACACAACAACAGACAATTAGGCTAACATTGATGTCATGGCAATGACAATTCATATAACAGACACCAGTGTAGTTCTAACACATTAGAGAAAGCCAATCTCTAATAACATTACTAGGTTAAAAAGTGCAAAACATGCCACTGCTTTCTATAATATTGGTTAGAGAACTCACGTCCATCCACTCAATGTCCACAACTTGTCCCAGGTGGAACTTGTTTAAGAATTGGTTTTACTTAAAATATCAAATTTGGTCATCCTGCCACTCTATTAACAACCATTTGTCTGTGGGTGAAACATGGAGAAATCATTATGGGTTGTCAATACCTGAGACTGTTGAGAGTAATTTTGCTGTTTAATGCAAGTAAATGGTACGGTATGTTAACTAATGTACTGTTATTGATAGCAAACGTTAGTAACATTACTAGCTAGCGAGCTGCTACGGCAGCCACTAGCACTACTCGGCCAACGTTAGTTTGCTACGTATTCAAGATCAGCTAGACAATTACATACACCAGCTAACGTTATATTGAACAATATGAAAACTTACTGGACTATGTTTTGATGTATAATACTTTAGCATTATAGCTGGAAATAGCGTTATAGCTGGAAAAGATATTAAAATTGTGTACGTTGCAATTTGAAATCCTGCAGGATTTGGTCCTGCAGGAAAACCATATCCTGCAGGAACATAAAATCCTGCAGGTTTTGGTCCTGCAGGATTCCTGCATGAATTGCCATGGTTGTGCAGGATTCTCAAAATGTCTGCAGGATAAGTCATACACAAGCAGGAGCATCAGGGAGATTTCCTGCAGGATTTTGGCAATCCTTCAGGATTCCTGCAGGACAACTGCACAATTCCAACTTGTTTGTTTGCGTTTTCTTAGTTGTCTTTTTTTCTTGTGTAAATGTTGATGCTTTGTTGTTTTGGTCATTGTAATCAATTTAATTTAACTTATTTTTGGGGTTTATTTGCTTTCATGTACTTTATTATTGTTGTTACTGTTATTATTGTTTGCAATAGCTGGTGCTGGTGTTGCGGGTGAGAGTGGGTGAGCGAGGATTGTGTATATGTGTATTTGTTGTGTATGTTAGTTGTGTAGTGTTTTTGTTCATGTATTTGTTTTATTTGTGTCTGTGCTGTAGGACCCCCTCGAAAATGAGATGCTGCATCTCAAGGGGCTATACTTATTCAATAAATTCCTTCACAACAGATGACATTTCTGCAGGATTCCTGTGGGACTTTTTTGTAAGGGCCCACTGGGGGCTTTTACCCAAAAGGCATATATTTAGTTAAAGGTGGTTATTACAATTCTTGATTTTTATTTCATGTCCTAATCAATCAACTTATTCTTAATTGGGAACAACAGTCAAATAATCACCCTATTCAAATTGCCTTCCAAAAACAAATTTTTTTTTTGCCTTAACCTATAATTCGTGTTTAAACTTTCCTCTTTGAAAGGGGCTTAAAAATTAGCCTACAAAATCACTGTAAAAAATATTTTGGAACTTGTTGTAACTTGTTGTACTTTAAAAACTATTTTAAAACCATGTAATGTACTAAATATATTTCAATGTGTTAAATGGACGCAGTTAGTGATTAAATTACATTATATACGAGTATACAACATTTTAAAATAACTGGGTCCATTTTCACTCACTGAACTATTTCTATACTACTTTTTGTCCAAAAGTACAACACTTTAATGCCGCGTTTCCACTGGTGCTTTATCCCGGTACCAGGGCTACACCGGTGATCTATGCTAATGTTGGCTCCAGACTTTTCTGTTTCCACTATACATTTGGTACCAATGACTTAAGGAGGGGCTCACGTGGGCAGGGAGGAGTAGACTATCCACGCGATTTGGTTTTCCGGTTACGAAAAATTAAAGGCGATAATTTTCTGGTAGTAAAATAAACAATAACGCCATGCTCAGTTTGTTTACATTACGGCGTTTGAACTTAATAAAACAAATTTCTTCCTCAAACTCCTGCGACCGGCTACTTCTCCACCTACACTCGTGACACTGCAACTACACCAGTTTAATAAGTATTTTGTACTTACAGGGTACTTACAGGGGGTAGTTCCCACGTAACTACGTAGTAACAAGAATGTTAGTACCTGGTAAGAATGGGTAGTTATGTAGGAACAATGTAGGTGTTACGTGTACTTGAAGAACGATACTACTCCAAAACTACTTAGTAAACAGACAGGTGATAAAAATGCAATTTTGAAAGTATATAATAGTCATTCTTATTATTGTCATCATTCTTATTGTCATGCTTATGAATTTACCATTTAAATGTGACTTTTTTAAGTCACATTTAATTGTTTTATTGCAAGTTCGCTCGCAGAATTAAGGATTTAAGAGAAAAGAAAGATGATGCGCATTTCTCCGCTTTGCGCAACTTTTCACCACCAACACACGCTTTGGGCAATTGGTTCTTGCCAAACCAAAAGCCGCGTTGACATCAATCACAAATGTATGAATTGATTATATATGGGTGTTACGAATCAAGCCACAGAAAGCACTTATCTGTTGGGTGTCCTACAGCCCCCAATGCTTCTCCTCATAATCGTTGGCCACATAAACGTTTTTTTCTCCAATATGCCGGATCGAAAGCGCTCCAATATAGGCTATTATTTCATCGCGTAGAAAGCGAGAAGCTGACGAATGAAACGGATAGGCTGAACAAATAAGAATTTGTCAGATTTTACTGTTGTTGAGGACAATTAAACTGTAACATTAGAAGGCATACTTTAATGTGGATAACCAAAGGTGCCTGGCTCACTATGCAAATCTCCTAAATGTTGTGTTGTTTCCAAATGTAGAAACAAATAAGATCCATTAGCTTGTGGTGGAAATACACATTACAACTAGTCTATTTCGTAATAACTCCTGATGAAAAGAAAATAAATGTGGTAAATTATCATTTGTTTTTAGTTAATACTCCATAACATATCTTCACGCCATCATCCTGTTGTAGCTTATTCTTTCCTATACCTGGTGTAATTCACCTTTACTTACCATGTAAGTTCCTAGTAAGTCCATCATCTTTAACTAGTTCTTATACGATACCAACAACACTTACAGTGTAAGTACTAGGAAAGAGGGCTGTAATTTGAAGCGGTGTCCGTTCCCACACAGTTACATTATAGTTACAAGGAAAGAGGGCTGTAATTTGAAGTGGTGTCTGTTCCCACATAGTTACAGTGTAGTTACAAGGAAAGAGGGCTGTAATTTGAAGTGGTCTCTGTTCCCACGTGGTTTCTGTTCCCACGTGGTTTGGTGGGTCAGTGATGCTCTGGGGACGCATATCCTTGGAGGGTTGCACAGACCTACACGTGCTAGCCAATGGTACCCTGACTGCTATTAGGTACCGGGATGAAATCCTCAGACCCATCGTCAAACCTCACGCTGGTGCAGTGGGCATCAGCCTGGTGCAGGACAATGCCCGGCCTCATGTGGCCAGAGTGTGTAGGCAGTTCCTGGATGAAGAAGGCATTGATTGCATTGACTGGCCCTCACGTGCCCCAGACCTGAATCCAATTGTGAACCTCTGGGATGTTATGTGTCTGTGCATCTGACGCCGCCAAGTAGCACCACAGACTGTCCAGAAGCTTACTGATGCCCTGATTCAGGTCTGGGAGGAGATCCCCCAAGACACCTTCCGTTGTCTCATCAGGAGCATGCCCAGACGTTGCCAGGAGCGAATACAGGCACCTGGGGGCCATACTCACTCTTGAGTCACATTATGAGTTGCTGTGATGAAATTCAAGCAAATTGGAACAGCCTGTGATTTAAAATTTTTTCTTTCATTTTTGGCGTGAGTTTGAATCCAGCCCTCTGTAAGACCAACACAACATGAGAAAATTACAGATCTTTCTGTTATGTATTCAACAGGATGTAAAAAGTGTTATTTAAAACATTTGTACACACTGGTATCATCATAATGGGATGTGTAAAATATGATTTCAGTAAAATTTGAGTAGACAATGGTAAATTATAAAAAATGTAATGCTCACAGTTGTTTTTGTTATTGTCAGTGACAAGTCCAGTAATTGTATACTAAACAACATTTTTTTACTGAACTTCTCTATACAGGGCGAGATCTCTTCTAAGAGGGAAGACTTTGGGACTCCCCCTCTATTCCAAGCTGGATAGAGGCTGTGTGGTTGCACAGAATTTCAAATGGCGTACATGGACAGCACACTGGACCAGCAAAGCAAACTTTTCGATATACAGATGAACTCTGAATTGCTTACAATTTAATATATATATATATAATATATATATATAAAAACAGAAGGTTCAGGTAGCAGTGGTGGTACAGTAGTTGTTTGTAATAGTATTTGATTGTTTTTATTTGTTTTAATAAAATGTTTATAGTTGACAAATGTTTTTCAAATGTCATTATATCACTGTCCAAATAGATATCTAGATATCTAGATATCCAGATGTCGTTTTTGATCAATTTCCATCTTAGGTTTATTTTATTTTGAACATACCCTCTCATTTTAAATTGACATTATTTAATTAGTTTAAGGTGTTACATGTTTTATCTATTGTGAATCAGACTCTGCTTCATTTGACTACACCAAAACGTACTTGCTTAGTAGGTGTAACTACTGTGTATCTATGTGGGAACAGATACCTTCAAATTAGAGCCCTCTTTCCTTGGAACTACAGTGTATTTACTTGGGGATAGACACCGCTTCAAATTACAGCCCTCTTTCCTTGTAACTACATTGTAACTATGTGGGAACAGACACTGCTTCAAATTACAGCCCTCTTTCCTTGTAACTACACTGTAACTATGTGGGGACAGACACCGCTTCAAATAACAGCCCTCTTTCCTTGTAACTACAGTGTATTTACGTGGGAACAGGCATCGCTTCAAATTACAGCCCTCTTTCCTTGTAACTACAGTGTATTTACGTGGGAACAGACACAGCTTCAAATTACAGCCATCTTTCCTTGTAACTACACTTGAACTATGTGGGAACAAACACTGCTTCAAATTAGAGCCCTCTTTCCCTGTAACTACAGTGTAACTACGTGGGACCGGACACCGCTTCAAATTACAGTCCTCTTTCCTTGTAACTACACTGTAACTACGTGGGAACAGACACCGCTTCAAATT
>JACXGI010020947.1:0-10665 GCA_016801175.1 Esox masquinongy | reverse complement strand
TAAAAGAATGAGACAAAGATAAATCATGTCAGAACTTTTTCCACTTTTAATGTGACCTATAATATGAACAATTCAATTGAAAAACAAACTGAAATCTTCGAGGGGGAAAAATGAAAAATAAAAACCTTACAATAACCTGGTTGCATAAGTGTGCACACCCTCTTATAACTGGGGATGTGGCTGTGTTCAGAATTAACCAGTCACATTCAAACTCATGTTAAATAGAAGTCATTACACACCTGCCATCATTTAAAGTGACTCTGATTAATCACAAATAAAATTCAGCTGTTCTAGTTGGATTTTCCTGACATTCTCTTAGTTCCATCTCAGAGCAAAAGCCATGGTTCGCAGAGAGCTTCCAAAGCATCAGAGGGATATCATTGTTGAAAGATATCAGTCAGGAGAAGGGTACAAAAGAATTTCCAAAGCATTATACCATGGAACACAGTGAAGACAGTCATCATCAATGGATAAAATAAGGCACAACAGAGACATTACCAAGAACTGGACGTCCCTCCAAAATTGATGAAAAGACGAGAAGAAAACTGGTCAGGGAGGCTTTCAAGAGGCCTACTGCAACATTAAAGGTACTGCAGGAATTTCTGGCAAGTACTGGCTGTGTACTACATGTGACAACATGTTATGGGGTAGGGTGTAGGGTGGCAAGACCGAAGCCTATTCTTACAAAGAAAAACATCCAAGCCCGGCTGAAGTTTGCAAAAACAAACATCAAGTCCCCCAAAAGCATGTGGGAAAATGTGTTATGGTCTGATGAAACCAAGGTTGAACTTTTTGGCCATAATTCCAAAAGGTATGTTTGGCGCAAAAACAACACTGTACATCACCCAAAGAACACCATACCCACAGTGAAGCATGATGGTGGGGCTGTTTTCTTCAGCTGGAACCGGGGCCTTAGTCACGGTGGAGGGAATTATGAACAGTTCCAAATACCAGACAATTTTGGCACAAAACCTTCAGGCGTCCGTTAGAAAGCTGAAGATGAAGAGGAAGTTTACCTTTCAGCACGACAACGACCCAAAGCACACATCCAAATCCACAAAAGGATGGCTTCACCAGAAGAAGATTAACGTTTTGGAATGGCCCAGCCAGAGCCCAGACCTGAATCCAATTGAACATCTGTGGGGTGATCTGAAGAGGGCTGTGCACAGGAGATGTCCTCGCAATCTGACAGATTTGGAGCGCTTTTGCAAAGAAGAGTGGGCAAATGTTGCCACGTCAAGATGTGCCATGCTAATAGACTCCTACCCAAAAAGACTGAGTGCTGTAATAAAATCAAAAGGTGCTTCAACAAAGTATTAGTTTAAGGGTGTGCACACTTATGAAACCAAGTTATTGTGAGTTTTTTATTTTTCCCCCTCAAAGATTTCAGTTTGTTTTCCAATTGAATTGTTCATGTTATAGGTCACATTAAAGGTGGAAAAAGTTCTGACATGATTTATCTTTGTCTCATTCTTTTACATCACAAGAACCTGGCTTTTTAACAGGGGTGTGTAGACTTTTTTTATCCACTGTATATAAATTACATATACAATATTGCCTTTACAGGAACTGCTACAAAGAAATTGGTGAAAGATAATAGACCTACTTCAGTTTGAGCCCAACTGAGCCAATGTTGTAGATATATTTGGATTGTTGTTCATTTTTAGACTCTGGTTGATGTCACTCTTTTCTAATCTTCTACCTTGAGAGAGTTGATGGACAATATTTTAGCGTATTTAAAATGCAGCTTGTCATTCAGTACATATCCTGAGTGTGTCTACGCTCAGTCCATAATATTTGGTCTTCATACCTGTGTTGGGATGTATCAACAGGGTATGGGACTGTACCTGGCTTTGCATATAGCACAATGTAAATGTTGATGTACAGTAAATAAACTCATAAGGAAACAAAATGTTTCCTCTGTGCTTTAACAAAGACCATGTGCTATACATTAGATCATTTACTAAGAAAATGTGAATGAACAGCCCTGTGGATTCTCCAGTGAATCATGCTCTATGCTTGACCTGTTAAAGATTATTTCATAAACCTTTCATAAACAAACTTATTCTATGGGTATAAAGAAATTCATTTTAAATATAATTTTGGGTCTGCAGATAATATTTGGAAAATATATTATGTAGGTGTCGGCAGTTCATTGCTCTGGAGTAGAACCTGTAAAAGGCCTTTGGCCCAATAAAAAGGCATTGATTTTATCTATAGAAAAGGTTTTAAATGCTTTCACAACTAAAAATCTAAAGTTAGTACAACTTTTAAAAGTTCAGCTGATACATCTGCCAGTTTGCACACTCCAAATGTGAATATGATCACAGTTCAAAGTTAATCCATTCTGATTTGGTTTCCCTTAATGGCTCAGTGTGAAAGTGGCTTTGTTTAAGGCAATACGCATGTGCAAACTACAGTAAATATAAAAAGTCTACACACCCCTGTGAAAATGCCAGGTTTTTGTGATGTAAAAGAATGAGACAAAGATAAATCATGTGATGGCAGGTGTGTAATGACTTCTATTTAACATGAGTTTGAATGTGATTGGTTAATTCTGAACACAGCCACATCCCCAGTTGTAAGAAGGTGTGCACACTTATGCAACCAGGTTATTGTGAGTTTTTTATTTTTCCCCCTCAAGGATTTCAGTTTGTTTTTCAATTGAATTGTTCACGTTATAGGTCACATTAAAGGTGGAAAAAGTTCTGACATGATTTATCTTTGTCTCATTCTTTTACATCACAAGAACCTGGCATTTTAACAGGGGTGTGTAGACTTTTTATATCCACTGTATGTCATTACCTAAATGAAATGAATGGAGTTAGCATGACAGAAAAAGCAGCAAAGCACTTTGCCTACGAGTCAGGGACTTGTGCCAATGGTTTGATTGTATTTCAGTGAAGAAAAGGGTAGGCACTTTGTATATGCCATATTATTTCATTTTTATTTGGCTTTTTACAACAGCTATTTTACATTGCAATTGCCCACCCTGACACTGTAAACTCCTCTATCACCTCTACTCTGATCCCTCACCTCTCATACAACCTTCTGTAATCCTTGTGGCACAGCTAAGAAAGATTATGTTTAAGTCAGCTTTATTGCTAATCCATTAAATCTGGATCCATTAAATGTTTACTTATCTGGCACTGCTGCCAGGGGGCTTGTGCTGTTTTCTAAAGCGATCCACGTGGATGCATTTACATACAATAATCCAATTCAAAATAATGGTAGATAGCTTTTGAAAAATGTAGCCTTTGAAGTTTTAAGTTGAGGCTGCACAAAGGTTGCCGGTGGTGGAGAAATAGACACACACTCACACACCTGACTCACATTGTCAAGGACATACAGGACATACAGTATATCACGTCTGTCTGGAGAGAACCAGAGGGGCAGTGTAAGCAGTTTGCTGCCAGTGAAGGAACATGAAGGGGCAGTCCGTAGTACAAATCAGAAAACTCCTATCATTGTGTTGTCATTTAAAGGGGCAGTCCTTAGTACAAATCAGAAAACTCCTATCAATGTGTTATCATTTAAAGGGGCAGTCCTTGGTACAAATCAGACACCTACTAGCAATTTCATGACCTACATACTATTAGCGGGTAAAATTAGTGGGTAAAATAACCATGACTTAACTTAAAACTAGGTCAATAAAGAACCAAATTAAAATGTTACTACCCATGCTAAATTCATCTTAAACCTCTAACAGCCATTTAGTACATAAGAAGGAGATTCAAATTATAAGATGATGTGCTCAGTTTTGTAAAAGGGTTTCTGATTGATAGCTACCAGTTGGGAAATCTGCCTGGTGTCTACTGTAGCTTCCATCTTTAAATCTTTCTTTATATCACGGCTTCCCTACTGCCCACACACCTAAGATCAGGTAATTAGCTATGAAAAAGAGTTCCACAGAGTACCAACTTACTAGCAGAGGGGAGAGTACTGTAATACCACGGCTGGTATGAATAATTAAAGGAAAAGAAACAGCACAAAACATTTTGTCCTGTTTCTGTTCAATGCTTACAATATTCATGCCCACAAGTTCGACACAACACCGAATGGCCACTGTAAGACCTTGTTTAGACTTTAATTTGTTATCCAGCCAGGTCCCCTGAAACCACCTCCACGCCTGTGTTTGATCTCAGAGAACACAGACTAAAGAAACGTATGTTTGATATTCTCTTTTTAACCTCATTAGTCTCCCCTTTTTCTTCCTTGCCCATTTTTTTCATATCCAATTCCGTCTACAGCTCTGTGTCATGGCAACAACTCCCAACAGACAGAGAGTTGAAGATTGTGGCATAATTTCCTCGTAGGCAACTGCATCAACTCATTCAGTTTTTTTCAAAACGGCTCTTCTAACCAGGAAGTCACGTGGGTCAACACGTGTGAGGACACGTTCACTCACCTTACAAATGTCAGTTAGCTTTACAGTCTCCAAGTCACTTCAGGTAGTTACTAGTGTGAGATTGGGCATGGAACTTCTTGCTGATAATACTGCTTCCCTGTTCCCTGGGCAATGTTGGCCACATTTTATCACTCATGGGCCTTCCCAGACAAACTAAAAAAAAAAAATATTCAAATCAATGCAGACCAACATGAGGTAAACATGATCGTCTGACATTATGACAGAGGATAGAAGACAGGAAATAGGGTGAAGAGTTTGAGAAGGTTTTCTTGAGAAGGTTGCAGTGTTTAGGACTAAAGTAGAGGACCATTTGGATGTGTTAGATAAAGATAGGAAGATGGAGTGACTGAGATCACAGGAAACAGTGAAGAAGGGAAGGAAATGGGGCTGCTCCAATTACCACAATCCCTGGAGTCGCTGTGACCCAATACTACACAAGTGATACGAACTGAAGAGAAGGGGAGAGACAGAAAGAGAGAGAGATGGAAGAACCTAATAGTAAAAGACACTTTGCTCTACTTTTCATTAATCCGTCATGCCCCTCTGCCACTCCCTCTCTCTGTCTTTTTTCCTTCTGCAGCTCTTTTCATGTCTCTCCCAATTTCTGTCTTTCTCTCTTTGAAAGTCAAAGACGGAGGAATCATGTTAGCATGCTCAGATCGATGGGGTCAATCTGGATTCTGTAAACCCCGGAAGGTTAGTCTGAGCTCTGAAGATATACCATTACACTTCCTCAATACACCTCCTCAGAAGGTTTCACATCCACATTCCAGATGGTTTCAAGTTGTAAACTGGTGGAGGTATGTTGAAAGGAGAGAAAGGTTAAGTAAAATTTGACGTTGAGGCGTATGTATAGAAGGGTGAATCTCTCTAGCGCTTCCTATGATAATGTGTCTTGGCAGTAATCCTGGTGGGAGTCAAGGACAGCATGGACACCATGTATCTGGTCCATCCTCTACACCGCTACAATTTATATATAAACAGTTCTACATTTTTGGGAATAAGGCTAAATTACAAATGAGAGTGTGAAATCCAGGAATAGAATTTCTTTAGTAAATGAAGATTCTGGGGGATGGCCGATTCAGCCCTGCACTTCAGTGTAGACCATCATGGCTTGTAATGCATAGAAAACCGACATGTTTGTATTTTATTCTCTCATAAGTTCTGCGAATGGTTAAAGTAGTGAGAGGGGTTTGGCTGTTTTTAGAGACTGAGAAGTGCTACAGAGCCTAATGTTTGATACTCACACACCATGTATGGGTAGAACAAATATGTGTTGGCCAGAGGAAAGTAGCCTGGTTTACTTCATGCTTGTGTGTGAGCCAATTATGGCAGATGAATATTTAACATTCCTTTCCTCAAACCCATACATGTGCAATGACACACACATGAACAAACACAAAAATTAACACACATACAAATGAACAAACATGTTAACATGAAGTATCAAGTTGAGGGCCAATATATTTTCTGTGTCCCATAATAAAAAGTCTCTTTTCCCCAAACCGATAACTAACCCTAAACTTATCTCCAAATAACAAATTTCAACCCTAAATCTAAACCTAAAGCTAAACCTGACCTTAAGCCCAAGCCGACACAATTGTATTTTCTAATTGAAGACCAGATACAGTCCTGACTTCCCGGAAATGTCCTTAGTTAAATATTGTAAAACTCAAACGGGTTTTTACTTTTATAAGTATTTGCGTACTCGCACACACAAACACAAAAAAACACACACAGTAGCCTACTGCTAGATATTTCTCTTTGCTGTTCAGTGTACAGCAAAGAGAAATGTTCGGTTTTAATGACCCCACAGAAACAAAGACAGCTTTAGTGTATGTGAAGAAAGGAAAGAAGAGGAAGAGAAGAATGACAGGAGGAAACAAAGAAGAAGTGAGAAGCGATGGAACTGAGTGCAAGGAAGGATGTGAACAAAATGGTACACTTCAGTGTAAGTTTATAACAAAAAAAAGTCCCCCCCTTACCTAATGTGGTGTTTCAATACAATCTAGACAGTACACAAACACATTAACGTACTCTTTGCTTCCTTCTTTTACAGCTGTACCAGTCATGCAGGAAATAAAAACAGAAATGCAGTTAAACACGAATGCTCAACCCATCACCCCTCCCTGGCGCCTCAACAGAACCTGCTGTCTTTTGTTTACACTGGGAAGTACCAGAGGACTCCGTGCTGCTTATTGATGTGCTTGATGAGTAAGCACCTCTTGTCTCACCCACCATATCTGTCAACGTGTGTCATCTGGATGCCTTGAATGGTCTAAAGACAGCCCTGCAGGAGCTGGGACAGATTTGGCTACATTTACCAGCTTCTGTTTCTTATAGCCAGATCTGGAGAGGTAGGTGGGCAGGGTATGATGACTCAGCAGCATGTGACTAATGTGTGGGTGAGGAAGAGGAACGTTTGGTCAACAAGACTTGGAGCATGTAGGCGGGGCCCCTTTAGCCAAGACAGAGGCTTTAGAGCAAGGGAGACACCCTCCTCTCATAGCCACGCCTTCCTTTTTTCTAATTGGTGTGGGGACAACCTGACATCTCACTGCCTGGACCATAATGGCTGGGGGGTGATGGAGGGAACTCTGCATGGGACAGCCAATATGCAATCCAGGGGCCGAAGCTCCCAACTTGCTGATTTAGGAGATACTCTTAAACACAATGGGTGTGCCAGTCCTAATTTTAGGACTCCTACATTTTTGGTCTAAGAGCATTTCACAAAGCGATTTAGCACTAAAACCAGCTCCTAAATCTGTGAAAAGTTAGGGGTAGTCAAGAAGACTCCTATGTCACTGAGACCAAATCACAAACAATTCTAAAATGGCTGCTGCCAGCAATCCGCCTGGTAATCAGCCCCATTATGCTGGTGTCTGAGTGCCCAAGGACACTGTACACCACTGTGACAATAGGGTTTTAGAGCCTTGGGTGCTGAGTCTCCTGCTAATAAATATAATAAATGCTTCAAATTATGAATTACATGTTAATATAATCTGTGATTACATGTATAGCATGGATTATTTATGTATAAATATATTTAGGTTCATTTTTGTATAGGCTAAATACATTTATTGATAGAGAATAAAACATTGTGGTCTAGTGTAGTTGAAAAATATTGTCATAATGTCCTACCTGTGGCAGTTGCTTGTTGCTTGAATTCTGCAATCTCTTGCCTGAGACTGCAAAAAATACCAGTGCTTTTCACACTCATCAGTGGTTCTGCACAAAAGTTGGAAAGACGCATTTATTTGCAAGCATATATTTTCCCACACTTTTTCGGTTTTAGAAGTTAGAACTCCACATATCCCTTTAATAATGTCCTTCCTTTCATGCACAAGTTGGCCAAGAAGTAAAAGCTGTTCTTGCATCCAGTTTGGTTCTTGTTTGCACAATGTAGCGTCATGTCGTACTAACAGCCATGGTTGTTCTAGTCTGATAATTAAAAGGCTGCTTATATGCATATGTGCTAACTGTTTACAAGCTGCCAGACATGTAAGAGGCTGACAATTGGCTGAACATATACTTGACTAGTCAGTATATCATTCTTGGTTTCATGTTTTGTCAGTGACACTTAGCCTACATTTTTGTTTGATTATCTTCATTTCAATATGGCAACATGACACATCATTCTACAGTAGTGCTATGATGAATTAACTGACAGAGACCCCTCCCCTATCAGCCAATCACTGTGAGCCTAGTAAGTAAGCTTGTTCATGTAACATGACATCATCCATAGCAACAGGGGTCAACTCCGCCCTTTCTCTTAGCTTAAGATTTCACCCCATTCCTTAGTAAAAGTTGGTCCCAACAGCTTTGTTTAAGAGGAAACTCTTAGCTAGAAACATTTACTGCTGTTTGAGGCCTCTTAGTGGTAAGATAAAATGTTTTGTGAATACGGCCCAGAACTGTTTCCATCAGACAAAAAATAAGGGAGTGGGCCTTCTTGTGTCTCCCTGGAGTGAAGGACTGCCCTTTGTGTCTGTGTGTGTTTGTGTTTCTGTGTTTGGTTAGTTTATACTGGTTCTCTGATCTGGACCAGAAATATGTTTTATTGGAAAGTTACAGACACACACTCGACTTACGTAATTATTTTAACTTATTGGGTTTTATTTTCAATATAATACACACTAAAGAGATAGTATTTGAGCAGTGTTTCGGTACTCAGAACCCAGAGTACTCCTGGTTTCCATTCTAGTCCCCTACTCAGGGACTCATTTAGACTTGTGACACCAGGTGAATTCAAGTTACTGCCAGGTAGAATAGAAAACTATCTGTACTACATGTCTTCAGGCTCAGAATTGAAAACCACTGATTTAGAAGATGGAAATTAGAGCACTCCCTATTAGAATCACATGGTCAAATCAGGTGGCTGAAGAAATTCTGCAAGTCTCACAGGACTTCCAAGGATAGAGAGTGAAGAGCACACTCTCTTGCCCCATCACTGGCTGGTGCAGTAACGGCATCGCCCGTGACCGTACGGCACTTCGTAAAATGGTGGGGTGAGCCCAAGCAGCACCATGCCCTCTTTTTACTCCACACAGTGTTTCTGCAGAAAGAGGTCAAAAGACAGAAATACATTTCACTGCAAATTGATACCAAAAGCATCCCCCTCTCTGCCCCAATCAGGTTTGAGTAGGTTTACCATTCATTGTTATGGCCATTTTCATGGCCCCTGACCAAATCTCACCTAAAACCCCGAAAACGCTTGGCTGAACCTGTTAAAACACTCATCTTTTCCCATTTATTCATATTCCGTTTCCTTGATTTTTGATGATTCTGTTGAATTTGTAAATTTGTAAAAAATAATGTGGTCATGTAGACCTTCTGTATCTTGTTTTGTAGTATAGTTACTTTATTATAGCTACTGTTTTGAAGTCAATACACAAACATTTAGCTAAACCCGACCAAATCTGGTGTCGTGTGCGGTCCAGTACAATTTTGCGAAATTTATCTCGTTTCTTTAGCGATTGTAGTTTAAAAGGAAGCCCGTAAAATGTTTAACTCCAAGCAGTTACACACGAATAAACAAGTTGGTAAAACTGCTACTGTTTACAAGACATGTATCCCCCCGTTTTCTCTCTCTCTCTCTCTCTCTCTCTCCCTCCCTCCCTCTCTCTCTCCCTCTGTACTAGGATATCACCTGGACGACGTCACCACTATACTGACAAGCCTGCTGCGAGAAAGCGGGCGAATAGTGGAATACTTCCTCAAACAGTAAAGATTTCTTTTGCAGTAGCCTATACCTACTGCAGAGCACAAGTGCCGAACACAAGGTCAGCATACTTGAAACGAAAACCACTGTACACGATTTTAAAGGTAAGTCGAAAACGTAACATTTAATACAATCTTACACCGTTCAGTAAATATTTTTTATAACTGAAAGTACAGAATATGAACTTTTGTGAAGTCAGTCGATCGAACTGCACATTGTAATCGACGAGAGGAGTTACTTTCGATATGTTTACACATTGCTGAAGTGCATCGTATTTTTAAACAATGGCTAATGTTTTACAGTGGTTTAAAACTTGTTTAAGTTATAGGCCAACCTGCTCAAGGCTGAAAATATAAATCCGTTAAAACGGAGGTTTATGGAGAAAAAACATTGTGTTCTGGCTACCAGATACCAATAACTTTCTCTCTTTTTACGTTACGTAAGAATTTATATGCGAATGATTTGACATCATTAAGTATAGTATGAATATGTCTACGCATTACACAAACTCTTTTTTGGTCGGAATTACGTTGCATCAATGCAACGTTTGGTCATCCTTGTCTTGGCTTTTTGTTTCCATGAGTCTTGACGCGCTGGTCCACGGCTTTCAGTAGGAATTGTCATTGGCGCGGAGATACAGTGGCGCCCCCAGAAATTCTTCATAGGGGCGGCCAGATGGGGTCACTGAAAGTCTTGGGGTGGCACACCAAAACCAAAATGTTAATAATTGTGTGATGTGCATAGAATAATGCTGGTACAGTTAACATTTTGAGTTCCACAACAAGCTTGTTTTAATCTGTTATGTATCTATATATACATGTTAGGTGATGGCTATGCATTCTTTATTTTCTTTCACATGAATTGTTATGAAAAATATAAATAATTGATTTAAATGAATACTACCCAATGTAAAATATCAGATAGAAGCATATTATGCATACTCAGAAGCATGTTATGCATACGCGACTCGCGAGGTTGGGGGCAGTTGTGTGTGTGTGTGTGTGTGTGTGTGTGTGTGTGTGTGTGTGTGTGTGTG
>JACXGI010020946.1:0-10664 GCA_016801175.1 Esox masquinongy | reverse complement strand
GTTGATGTATAATATTCTGTATAATATCATCAGGACAGAATCAGTTAGAGGTGATGTATAATATTCTGTATAATATCATCAGAACAGAATCGGTTAGGGGTGATGTATAATATTCTGTATAATATTCTTTTGGCCAGGTAAGACCAGTCACCTCCGAGCTCACCTCCGCTGGCACACAGGTGAAAGACCCTTCGTCTGCAACTGGATCTTCTGTGGCAAGAGATTCACGCGGTCTGACGAACTGCAGAGGCACAGGCGAACACACACAGGTAAAGGTCCACACACATGCTTGAACACGCACAGACAGATATGTTCTACATCTGTTGTTCTAAATTCCCTGTGTGTCCCCATCCTCCAGGTGAGAAGAGGTTTGAGTGCCCTGAGTGCAGTAAACGTTTCATGCGTAGCGACCATCTCTCCAAACACATCAAAACGCACCAGAACAAGAAGGGCGGCGCTTCTCTGGCCATCATTACAACCGACGACATGGAGGATTCCAACCAGGGCTTAAGCTCCTCTCCTCGCATCGTAACTGTGGCAACTCTCTCCCAGGACTCCGCCCCCGACACGCCCACAGCTTTGTCACCCAATCAGATCGAGGGAGAAGAGGAGGACGAGGAGGAAGAGGAGGAGTTTGAGTAGTGACCACTTCTTGTGAGGGGGGGAAGTGGGAGGTGCTGACTCAGTGGTTACACTGAGGCTGTGGAGGTCAGGTGGTCAATTGATTTTTGTTATTTTTATTTAAACAAAGGTTTTACGGACTCAAAGAGAAGATAAATATGATGGACTGAAAAATGACAAACAGAGGATTCTGAATCTAAACTAATGAATGAATTTAACAAACTTAAGGTATAATTAATATGTAGAATGGTGGGATTTTTTTCAGAACCAAGGCCAGAGGAGGATGTATACTATAGATATTGGGAAAATCTGAAGTCGCACTCTACCCCATATAGTGCACTTCTTTTGGCCATCGCAATCTGAGTAGTTTGATATTTAGGGAAGACAGTGCCATTTTGGATATGCTAATAAGACTAGCACAAGACCGAAGCCCAGACTTCTAATACATCGAGGAGAGACATTGGATATGTCTGACGTGGCTGGTGACATTTGAAACGCAACAATTGTATCTTTATGCACAAAGATGTTCCCCTCTAATACAGTGACGATGGTGATGAAGATGAGAGGACCAGGGACAGGTGTGTGTGTGCGCGTGTGTGTGCGCATGTGTGTGTGTGTGTGTGTGCGTGCGTGCGTGTCTGTGTGTGTACAACTGTACCCCGGTAGTTCAGGTAAAGAAGACCAGTCTGATAAACTCTTACTGAACAAAAGACAAGAGTTCTAGAGTGTAGAAAAAAGCACATATAAAAAAGTAAAGATATATAAATGATGCATTCCTAGAGAAACGCTCTGCATTTGAAATATTTGTTTCCTTTAAACTAACAATCTAGCTTTCTCCAACAGGCTGTTTAGTGAAAGCAATACTATAAGACAATCCTAGAAACCATGTTTACATTATGGAGAGGAGAGGGAAAGGTTTCTCTGGTATAAAAACTGCCAGTTAACTCTTGTTAAAGCTAGACCTGTTAATACGACATCATATTACACAGCGGGAGAACTTCCGCCCTGATGATGTCATATTTCCAAGTGAACCTTTAAAGAGTAGCTCCTTCCCCAGGGTTAGTGGGCGGGTAGGACAGGGTTAGTAAGCAGCACTAATGTCAAAACACACTGTGTCTCCTCAGATACTCAGCACCTATTGCCTATGTCATAAACAGTTTAGAATACAACTGTGATGTGACTCAGTCATTGTTCCTTAATAACCTTCTAAACTTTCAGTATCAACGCCTGCGATAAGAGAACATTCCAGTAATGAAATGTATTCCAGATTTCCTCTGTGTATAAAAGGTATTTCAAGTCCCATTTCACGTGATTCTAAATATTCCATTAGCGATAATAGATTTACAGTGGGATTTGACGTTGGTGCCGCTTCAGCTGCATTGGGAAGTTGGCGCCCCCTGTGTGTGAGATCTGGTACTGAAACGCCTTAGCACAAGCAGTAGTGCACACAAATACACATTAAGCTGCCCCCATCTTCCCCTCTGCCTTTTGTGTGATGGGCAAAGGGCGGAGGCAGGTAGAGAAAGGATGAGGCAGGGGGGAGATAAGGGTTTGGGGGAGGGGGGATTCTATTAGTTATGTGGTTGTAATGACAAGTTTCTGGTGACGTTGCTCTGTTAGTGTCAGTGTTTTTTTTATTTTAATTTTATTTCTTAGCTCTTTTTTAATTTCCTTAACCCACCAGTACGTTCTGACACAGGTGATTACTGTGTACAGCTAATTTATTTGTCCTGTTTTAATATCTGCCTTTTGCTGGAGTGTATCGTACGTACGCGTTGGTCAGAGGTGTGTGCACAGCATGTTGCGTTTTAGTGCTGTTCTGTTTTCTTATTTTATTAATCGTAAACTTCTTTTTCTATGTCCAACTGTCGTCATGACTGCGGCCCGTCATTTCTACTTCTCTCTCGCGCCATGATATGTTGAAAAAAAAGATTAAAGCAAAAAAAAGTGAAGAATAAAAACATTTGAAAATGAAATGGTTGATATACCAAATTTGGATGTTTTTTGGTAATATTTTATGTGACAACCAGTTTTCTTTAATATTTTCTAGTGACATCTCATTTGTAAAATGTTTTTCTAAGCTGTTTGTGGATCTCCATGACGTTTGATAAGGCTCGCCTCCAAGGCTACAGGTTCTTGACTATTGATATTTTTAAATCAACTTTGTACAAACGTGTTATGTGACCGGGAATAAACAACTGAAAAGAGAACAAAAAAGACTGCCTGCATAACACTTAAAATAAAGTGATGAAATCATTGAAGCCCTGTGTATGGCATGTGTGCGTTGCTGTGTTCTGTTTGGCCATGTTGCAGTGACACACTTGGAACACACAGTGGGCTTTGCCCCGCCTCTCAGTTTCTAGCGGTGTTGTGAGAGTGTGAGACTTGCCAAGTCTAGTCTGGTCCTGTTCTGATGGTCACTGAGACTGTTATTTAAGATTCACAATTTTGCAATTTCTCTCCTTACACACAGACACACACACACACCTGCGCTGCCCTAAAAACGCGTCCTCTGGCGTTCACTCTGTAATTACCTCGGAAGCCAAACCTCCTCCGTTCCGCCCCTCTCATGGGGGTTGCTAGGCAACGACCGCAGTCTGCAGGCCGGAGGTGGGGGGGGGGGGGTGTGTGGAGACGTGTCCTGTTGTTTGGAGGCTTGGTGGATTGGAGGGAAGAATACACCAAACCCCACAATCATATGTAGGAATGGAAAAGGCTTTCTGACATGTGTCCAACAACTTGTAAAATGTGAGATCTATGTGGTGTGGAACACTGATTTGGTGTGTGTGGTATCCTTGGCTGTATGTGTGTATTTCAGTGTATAATACTTTCAGTCAATGGAGTCAGTTTAGCCGGTAATGATGATTTTACATGAGTCCACTTTCACACAGACCTCCCACTAATTGCCCTTTTTAACCCATATCTTCTGATCTTTTTATGTGAGAACTCATTCTGATTGGCCAAAAGGATTGAAATATGCTGTCTGTATAAATGCATCCTCGCACAACATGTTATAAACAATCAGAACAGGATACACAAAAAAACTGAAACATGTTTAATTATTTCATTGAAATATTCATGTTACAGGAAACAATCACATTAACTAATAGAAAATAACCAGAAAACAGTTGTTGTTATACAAACACAATGCCCACATAGCAGCCAGTGGTCAAATACATGTCAAATATGTATCAAATACATGTCAAATATGTGCGCTTTAATTCAGCTGAACTCTCAGAAATATTGAAATATTCCATTGTACCGGGCAAACTCAGTGATGACACTGAAATTGTGTTGAAATTACTAACTTGCCACAAACATTTAATAAACAAGGCTTAAGTAATCCTTATTAATCAACTGATTCCATGCAGTGTAGATGGAGTTGTCAGGCTATCTGACGTGATACAGTGGTTCACGTTAATAAAGGGATACCCATTTTTGAAGGTATTGGACATCATTTGACCAAGGTCTGCCAGTAAGAGAGATGAATATTATTGCTGATTCAGTCAACACTGAGAAACAACACTGTAATATAGCCCCCTTAGCCTAGTCAGTACCATTAATGCAAAATATGCAAAACACTCTAAAAGAGCACAAATTGAAAATAACTAAAAAAAGGAAATAAATCACAATAAATAATTTCACAATTATTAATAACTACAAAATACATTTTACAGAAGTAAACGTGGTGTGCTAGCCAACTTGTTTATTTTTTTATGTTTGATTTTAAAGTTAGGATAGACTAAACATGTTAAACAAACTTTGTTTCATGTCCCTAGCTTGAAAAATTTAAGAGATACTGTTAGTGGATTCATTTATTTTAAATTTACAAATGAATAGCTGATAAAAAATGTTTAAACAAACCTCAACATGTGAAACAGAGATACTGCTAGAGGTTTATTTGGGATAGTGTAAACATGTGAAACAAAGATGGATTGGTTTCTACCTCGGTCGCTCAGGAGATACTGCCAGTAGATACATTTATGATAATTATAATTGCAAATTAGTACTCAGAAACAATAAAAATTTACATATTTTAAGTTGAGATAGGCACATTTTTTTGTTTTGGAAGCTTGAACAGTTCAAGATACACTCTTTTAGGGGTCATTAATGCTAATTATTCAAATTACACTGATGCATACCCTGATGAGCCAAAACATTATGACCACCTGCCTAACATGCTGTTGGTCCTCCACGTGCCGCCAAAACAGCGCCGACCCGCCGAGGCATGGACTCTACAAGACCCCTGGAGTTGTCCTGTGGTATCTGGCACCAAGACGTTAGCAGCAGATCCTGCAAGTCCTGTAAGTTGCGTGGTGGAGCCGCTGTGGATTGGACTTGTTGGTCCAGAACATCCCACAGATGCTGAATTGGATTGAGATCTGTGGAATTTGGAGGCCAAGTCAACACCTTGAACTCTTCATCATGCTCCTCAAACCATTCCCAAACAGTGTGGCAGGGCACATTATCCAGCTGGAAGAGGCCACTGACATCAGGGAATACCATTGCCATGAAGGGGTGTACCTGGTCTGCACCGATGTTTAGGTAGATGGCAGGTGTCAAATTGATGCCCACATGAATGCCCGGACCCAGGGTTTCCCAGCAGAACATTGCCCAGAGCACCACATTCCCTCCACGGGCTTGTCGTCTTCCTAGAGTGCATCCTGGTGCAATCACTTCCCCAGGTAAACGGTGCACAAGTACACGGCCGTCCACGTGGCGTCAAAGAAAACGGGACTCATCGGAACAGGTGACCTTCTTCCACTGCTCCAAAGTCCACTTCCGACGCTCATGTACTCAATGTAATCGCTTCTGATGGTGGTCAGGGGTCATCATGGGCACTCTGACCGGTCTGCAGCTAGGCAGCCCCATGCGCAGCAGGGTGTGATGCGCTGTGTGTTGTGTCCTCCTGTAACCATCATTAACATTTACTGTGACTTGTGCCACAGTAGACCTTCTGTCGGTTCAGACCAGTTCGCTTACCATCTAATCTACCCAGACCTTGACATGTGCCCTTGTCAGGAGACTTTATTCGCTTCGCATGTGAGTGGTCATAATGTTTTGGCTCATCAGTGTATATTTAATAAAGTCACTCAAAATTTACACATTTTCAGTTAGGGTACCCAAAACACGTGAAACAAAGTTGGTTTGGTCTTACTTAAAAATTAGGCAAAATAAATCGTACCAATCAATGGATAGCCTAAATGTGACAAGGTGGCAAGCACACATAATTAGTGTTCTAGACTAAATAAATTAGCAGCTAATCCTTAAAATGCTGCATATAGAAACAGCGACAATTTAATAGATTCTTTGTTAATAATTAATAGTTTTGTTTACTGGAATTTATTTAGACAAGACGTATTAGAAATTCATTAAGGAACAATCAGGAGCCAATCGAGAGCCTCAGTAGTTTAGGAACCAATCAGCAGCAGCCCCAATAGTTCAGGAACCAATTAAAGATCAGTAGTCTGATGCAACACTGTAATTCTACAGTAGTAACAATGCTAGTGCAAATCTCTACTCTACCTCTTCACATAAAGTATGCTGATTTTGACAAACAAGCATTTCATATCACATTAAAGAGATTCAAACTGTACAGTAAAAAACATTGGAGAATCTGACAATCACCGTGAAATTCTAGTCATACGCACACAAAATTAAGAAATCAAGTCGATTCGGTGGCACTGTGTCGAAGGAGTTTCACATATACCCATTACTGCTGGTGCTAGTCCGCAGTCTTCCATCTATCCACGTGTCCTTCACGCCTGTCCACTAGGTGGGAGGCTAGCATAGGTTGAGCAGTGATGGAGGGAGATCCAGTTAAGTTGTAGTGTTCTCTGTGCTTGCTGTCCATTGATACACATCGATAACCAACGCTGAGTACCTTTCAATGGCTGCCAGTCCAAAAGGCCACAGATAATTACATCATAAAAAAAAGGCTAGGTGGAATTGTGCCCTGTCCAGTTTTCCATTATTTACTCTTCTTCCCCTAACCTGGAACTAGTGCTTGAAGAGGTCCTCATACTCACATTTCCGTGCCAGTGTTTCATATTTCAGAGTAAGTGTTCTGTAAGAGGTGGTATGAGGCGGTCTAACCTCTGTTTGAGCACACACTCTCCTCTATCAATAAAATCCGGAAATGCCCAAAAATACATAAAACAAATACACTCTATGAGATGTGTCACAAAAGAAATAAAACAGAAAATGCTTTTCTATACCCGTCATATTCAGCTGACCCTCAACCCCTCACTGCCAGGTTTCCCCCAGGGGCATCTTAGGAATGGTGATATGCATCTCCATTGGCCGGTCAGGTCCTAGGGGGTGGTCTCTCCGGTAGGATACTGTCTTCTCATTGGTCGTTGGGATATATGACAGGTCCTTTGATAAAACATGCAAATGCAGTCAAAAAAACACACACACACACACACGCGCACACACGCACACACACACACACGCACACACACCAGTTCCTGTGTGCGTGTAGTCCTGAGTATTGGAGTATCTTACCCATAGATGGTTTATTATGAAGATACTAAAAAATGTATTGATTCCCAGACTGTCTTACCTTGCCAGCGGAGTTAAATTGCCGGTCGGTGGCGCCTCCGTGTGGAAGAGCTCGTCTCTGCAGCACCAGCACAAGCACCACCAATATCACCAGGCCCGGGAGAAACGTCAACACACACACACTGAGGAACGTCCCCATGTACTGCCCACTGGACACACACTCTGAAGACACACACACACACACACACACACACACACGAACACGGTTGTATTTATCTATTGTAGTGTATAGAAACACAGACACAACACATCGATATTTGACCTTGAAAATGTCTAGAAACACACACACACATACACACATTTGTTTTTCTGTCCTTGTGGGAACCAGAAATATTATTCCCTATTTTCACTATCCACTAAACCTAAGTCTAAACCTATCCCTGAACCTAACCCTACACCTTACCCTAATTCTAACCCCTACAGTCTAAACTTAAAACTAACCCCAGTTCAAACACTAGGTTTTACCCTAAACCTAACCCCTGACCTGAAAATAGCTATTTTCCTTCTGGGAACCTGCTAAAAAAACCTTGTGGGGGCTGAATTGTAAGGTTATACTATCTTTGGGGGAAACCCAGGACCACACACAAAGACTGCATGGACTCATCCATCCATCAGACAATGACACTAAAGTTGAACCAGGACATTTATGACTGTTGCCATGGAATTTTGGCTTCCGAACCATGAGTGGGAGTGTTCCGGAGTACAGGGCAAGAAGGGAAGGGAGAGAGCGGGGGAGATGGCAGAGAGTTGAGGGGGATCAGGGGGGTGCCTAGGGACATTCAGGGGCGAGTTGAGGGAGAGTCAGCGGGGTTCATGGGGGAAGTAGAGGGGAGGCAAAGGGAGTAGAGGGGAGTCAAAGAGAGTAGAGGGGGAGTCAAAGGGAGAAGAGGGGAGTCAAAGGGAGTGGAAGGGGAGTCAAAGGGTGTAGAGGGGCAGTCAAAGGGAGTAGAAGGGGAGTCAAAGGGAGTAGAAGGGGAGTCGGGGGGGTGTTCTCTGAGTGTATGTAACCAAGAGTGAGATAGAAAAAGTGGCGTTAATGAGGAAATGTCAAGTTGACGTCAGACTTGTTGACTCAACACTGGAATATGGTGTGTGGGTCTTCGTGTGTGTGTGTCAACCACAAGGTTCTTACATTTGTCCTTTTCAACACACATAAGTGTGTTCATACGAAAAGTACATGTGTTTCTGCTTGTGTTGTGGTTCTCTCACCAGGCTGGGTGTTGATGTGTAGCTGAGTATTTGCTGTGTGGAAGCGGTAGTGACAGTTGCCTTTCATGTAAACACACTGTCTCCACACCTCATCTATTGTAACTGGAAGGAAGAAGGATGACAGGGAGAGACAGAGAGAGACAGAGAGAGAGAGAGAGAGAGAGAGAGAGACCGTGAGTATTCATGTTTATCCCATCATTACAAAGACCCTTATGATATTTGTGTGTTTTTGAGTGGAGTCGGGTGGCCCTGTCAGACACTGCATGCATCCAGCGGTGACTAGCTGATCTATGTTGTAAAATCTGGCATGCCTCCGCATCGTCTGAGCAGGGGAACAGGACCCCTCTGTGTGGTATAACCACTGGCCCCACTGTACCTGCGACATCACTGACATAACCGACCAATGGGGTGCAGGTATGGTTGCACTGCCACACTGCATTCTGAGACAGACCGTGAGACAAGTGGCAGTCTATGCACATCCTGAGAGAGGGGGAACACGTGAGAGAGGGAGAGGGAAAGAGAGAGAGAGGAAACAAGAATGAGAGACGGGGAGAGGGAGGGAAGGAGGAAGTGATTACACGGGTGCTTGTGATGAACCGTGTTTTAGCCTGGGTCGTCTGAACGCCGTCAAGTAAGATCGTGTTAGCCCGCTATGCTAAAGCCTCACCAGTGTGACTGACAGGAGCTGAGACAGGTTGGACATAACTCGCAGAATGTTCCGGAATGTCGGTGGTCGTCGCACACGCACTTGCCGCACACACACCTGCCACGCCCGCTGCAAAGCAATCCATTGCCAAGCGAGCAGGTTGCTGTGGAAACTGGGCACCCGCAGCTCTCCCCTGTCCAGCCGTCCTCACACACACACTCACTGTGCACGCACACACCTCGGCCTGACAGCGAGAGAGAGAGAGAGAGAGAGAGAGAGAGAGAGAGAGAGAGAGAGAGAGAGAGACATTTGACTATCACCACGTACACAGAATGTATTGTTTAAAATCTCTGAAGTGCAAAACGTACAAAACAGGAGTACTATTTTTGTTTGTGTGTGTGCGGTGTGTATTTGTGTGTGTGCGTGGTGTGTTTGTGTGCGTGCTTGCGTGGTGTGTGTGTTACCTCCACACAGCTGTCCTTGATGATAGGGGCAGGAGTAATCATCCATCTCACAGTACCTTCCGTATGTTGTCCCAAGGCTGTATCTCTCACACACACACCTCCCACACACACATTCTCCACGACCGCTACAATCCACGCCGGACCCATCTGGACGACAATGCAGCTGCCCCTTCGATGGCAGTGTGTCTGGGCTATTCAAGTCTTTATGGCTGTGGTTTCTATCGGAGGTGTCTGGGCTATTCAAGTCTTTATGGCTGTGGTTTCTATCGGAGGTGTCTGGGCTGTTCAAGTCTTTATTGCTGTGGTTTCTATCAGCGGCGTCGGCTTGACACTTTGACTGCTGCTCAGTTGTGTCGTCGTGGCAACTCCGATCCGGTCCACAGTGACAGTGACACCTCGAACGAACCTTGACAACAGTCGATTCGTTGTAACCCACGGGCCTGACGAAGACCAGGACCACGTCGTCTTCATCGCCATCGTCGGGACAGGAGCGCAAGCCGATAGTGATGTTGAAGTAGACCTGTGTAGAATTACAACATAGAGCGGTTAACTAAAGGTTCAGCAGTGAGGCATCATGATGGACAGTCGGTTATGAAGCCCTACTTCAATGAGAGACCACGCAAAAACTCAGACTTTGCTCATTCGACTGTAGCCTGTCCAATAACCCGACCAAATATCCAGTAACAGAAGCTTTTCAGACATAATAACAAGAGGTCTGTTGGTAATCACAGGACAAGCTAATGTGTTGAGTCATAATCTACTCAGATCTGATTACGCCGTAACAGGCCTATCTCAGTATGAACGAACACACACACACACACACGGACACAAGACACACATGCATCTATAAACAACGATCCACCAAGACTTGCTGGTGTTCATGTGCATGTTTCACCATCCCAGCTGGGCCCAAACATCCACACAAGGATCTTAAGCAAATAAGATATGACATTGGCAGGGAAATTTCCCCAGGCTCCATGAGGAAAACAGCTATTTCTGCTCAAGGGGTTAGGTTCTGGTTTCAGTATATGGTTAGAGTTAGAATGAGGGTTAGGCTTAGTGTTTGGGGGAAATGTTAAGGAGTTAGTGTTAGGTTTAGTGTTTGGGGGAAATGTTAAGGAGTTAGCGTTAGGTTTAGTGTTTGGGGGAAATGTTAAGGA
>JACXGI010020945.1:0-10659 GCA_016801175.1 Esox masquinongy | reverse complement strand
GTGTGTGTGTGTGTGTGTGTGTGTGTGTGTGTGTGTGTGTGTGTGTGCGTGTGTGCATGTGTGGGTGTGTGGGTGTGTGAGTGTGTGTGTGTGTGTGTGTGTGTGTATGTGGGTGGGTGTGTGTGTGTGGGGGGGGGGTGCTGCTGGGCATAAGCTATCCCAAAAGCAGCTTGATGACAGCACCTGGGCTCACACCCTTTTCAGACTTACGATACCTCCATGTATTCAGGGCCTGTATTCACACAGCATCTTATAATAGAAGGCACATTCTGATTTAATACCATATCATTAAAAATACAAATCTGATCTTATGTCAACAAGATGCTTTGTGAATAAAAGCGCTGGACGTTTGGCCCTATGAGAGAACGGTATTGTGGGACAGCCCCCACCTTCAAAGTGCTGCCTAAAGTCACTGTAGACAGAGGCTTTGATTTTTAATAGGCCAGGAATTATTCATAACCTCACCCCAGTAGACCAGATGCAGTGGAGGTCTAGCACTGCATACAGTATGGAGAAAACCCAGTAATTGCATTAGCACTAGTAAATATTTACTCTATCGCACATAAATGAGGTAACATCTTGGCTGTGTTTTTCAGGAGAAAATTAGGTTAAGAAATGTTCTGATGTTGTGTGTCCCTTCATCCTGTCAGTTGTTCTGTTGTTGTGTGTCCCTTCATCCTGTCAGTTGTTCTGATGTTGTGTATCCTTTCATTCTGTCAGTTCTGATGTTGTGTCCCTTCATTCTGTCAGTTGTTCTGTTGTTGTGTTTCCCTTCATTCTGTCAGTTGTTCTGTTGTTGTGTGTCCCTTCATCCTGTCAGTTGTTGTGTGTCCCTTCATTCTGTCAGTTGTCCTGATGTTGTGTGTCCCTTCATCCTGTCAGTTGTTCTGATGTTGTGTGTCCTTTCATTCTGTCAGTTCTGATGTTGTGTGTGCCTTCATTCTGTCAGTTGTTTTGATGTTGTGTGTCCCTTCAGCCTGTCAGTTGTTCTGATGTTGTGTGTCCCTTCATCCTGTCTGTTGTTCTGATGTTGTGTGTCCCTTCATCCTGTCTGTTGTTCTGATGTTGTGTGTTCCTTCATCCTGTCAGTTGTTCTGATGTGTGTCCCTTTATGCTTTCAGTTGCTGTGATTGCAGATGAGTATGTGATTATGTGAGGTGTTTGTTGAGCACAAAATGGCTCATCCAGACGTAAATTTCCCCCTTTCCTCTGATCCATGTCTCCTTCAGGCCTGTTCACTCAGAGCTCGTGGCACAATCAAAAATTTAGATTTTGCCTGCAAAAAAGGAAATGGGAGGAACATGGTAACATTAAGGTTGACATGCCTTAATTTGATGTGACATGCTAAAGTGCTTTGTCACATTATGTGCTTGTCTTTTAATGTTTAAAGTGTATTTGTCACGCTTCTAAATTCTCCCATGGCACATAAAAAAGGGTCACAACGGGTCAGAAGTACAGTAGACGCTGCACACTTAGTGGCTGAGGGGAGTATTACAACTATCACCTTGCATACGGAAATTCAACTCTGGCTGGTGGCTAAATAACAATGTTTTCCCGTCACAGGGTACTTGGCGTTATACAGTGACCCTCAATCTTTTATATTGGCAGGTTGACCTGTCTAGTGGGGGAAAGGCATTGCACTGTCAGGTACCTCTGCTCTCAGTTGGCCGAGGCTGTCCACATGGGCTGGCGGAAAAGCTCTAGGATAGGCGCTAGTTTCTCATGCTAGAACACCAAGCCTCTAATGAGCGTTGTATTTCACGCACCCTAGAAGATGTGTGAACGGCCAGGTGTGTGTGTGTGTGTAATATTGAAATACTGTAGCTGATCTCAGGCACACTCTATGTTCCATTATGCAGATATGATGCATGCCATTACAGTACATTTGCATTCAGGCTCACTACTAACACAAAACTATTAACACTACTAACACTAAGCTACTAACACTACTAACACAAACCTACTAACACAAACCTACTACCACTACTTCTTGTCAGTAACCTCCTGAGTTATTCATGCTATTTTTTTGCAGTATGCCCCTATGGGGAGAACATACGTTATAACTGAACTCACAGACTGCTTCATTTGTAGTTGTCTGTTTATCTGAGTTGTTGTGTTTTCTCCTCAGATCACACAGGCAATGTGCTGACTCGGGTGAGCAGCCAGGCTAGAAACGCTAGGCAGGCAGGCCGCTTGACTTTGGACAGTTTGAAGGGTATGAGGCTCGATGTGTCCCACTGGCTTCCATGCACTCCTATAATAAGACTGGAGAGGAGGCTGTGGGGAGGAGGGAATTTACTGGAGCACGACTCCCCCTAGGGCATCTTCAGAAGAACCATCCCTCTCTCTCTTTCTGTCTTTCTCAGCCAAGCGGCTTGGGTCTTTTATGTTAATAATCAAGCAGGAACACTTGTACTGTTCTCACCCAGACTTGTCAACAATGCAAAGCCCGGGCCAGAACATCATAGGCCAAATAGTTGATCACAATCCGTAGGAGGACTTGAGAAAGGGGGCATAACAATTGTACGCTTTGGCCTTTGGCATCTGCGTGCTGTGATACTAGACCTCTGCTATATCTCCTCAGGGATCCTCTTTCACACTTTTCCCCTTTCCTGGTTTGCCATTACACAACCTGTACTGTATTGTTTTCTTCTAATGATCCGACTGATTGTGTGTCTGAATGCACTTACGCACAAACCGATACAGTGATGTGGACAGAACTTCACATGGGCATGTAAAATTAGTCATCATTAAGGAAGCTATTACCTGTATTTTCTTATTTCAGAATTTTGCCTCTTCCTCCTAGTCCTTTATTTGAATCCCTCTCTATTAGATGATTGCCAGGGTAGTTTTTTCCACCAATAGCAGTCAACTGTGTTGGCATAAAACAAGCATTAGTGTGCAATGCTTCTGCCACAAACCATGAACAAAAAGTACTATGCATGAACATAGACAACTCTGGCCTCTTCTTCACAAAGCAGTTAAGTATATTTGGGGGGGGGGGGCTACAACAGAAAGACTGCGGGGATTGGAGAGTCAATATTTTTAGGGGCTGCCATTTTGTTGACATGTTGACGGGAGAATGTACTCCTAACAGAGGTATTCTACACAATAATTACATTCTCATGTCTTTTAAATGTAAAACATTTTACAATTCTTAAATGATAAGACATTACAAATAGCAAGTATCTCAGATTTCTGAAAGTACTGTGGATCTTCCACCGTAGACCGCCCTCTGTTGGTCCAATGGTCTACGCTGCAGATACGGCCCACTGGTCTGTCAGCGGAAACTCTCGCCTGTCTTGTCTTCTAAGTTATTTTTACGGAGACATACTTCTGCTTGGGTCAGGGCTCTTGGTTCGCCTCTTCTCATCTTCTGCTGGATATTGGACATTGATTTTCTGCCATTTCCTCAAAGCAGGATGCCTGTTAGCATGTTGGTTACCACAGTCATTATTGAGTACAGAGTCTTAGCCTGCCTAGACATAACATCTCTTTTTGTGACTTGTGAGCAAAGTCATTACGTTCACTAAAGCGTTCCTGCTCTTACCTGCCTGTCACCCCTGATCTTCTGAGTGCCAGGCAATGGAATCCGATTAGGCCCATTTTGAGTAATCATTAGCAATTAGCCTGTCGTCCTTACTCCAGCTCCTTTTAATTACATATCTTCATTGCTGCAATCATGTATCCAGAATGGGGGGAAGAGGGGTTATTGGTTTGCACTCTATAATTAGCTTTTATGTTAGTGCCGTGGAGGGCTGCTGATTTGTTAGCCATGTGAGGAAATGTGGGAGTGGGCAATATGTAGAGGCAGCTTGTGAAATGATGATAGCATTTATTCAACCAGACCACAATAATATTCACACAATCATGAAAAGAATAGACATTTGGCACCCCCCAAAAAAGAAACACTTAACCTGGCACACCTTTCTTGCAGATTGATAAGAATTTGCTTGCAAGTTGTCAGAAATTGTATTTGAAACCAGTAGTCATAGCACGTAATTTCATTTAGTTTAATTTATACATTTTAGAATATTTCTGAGCTTACATTGGGTTGTAATAGGCTGACTTGCTAAGTTCCCTAAAAAGAAGTCAGTTCCAGTATGGTTTCCTCTGGAATTCTGATAAACTGTAGGTAATAACTCAAGAAATAAAAAATGCATGTGTAATTTTGCATTGGAATATTTGGATAGTCCCCCTATTACTATCATGAAGAAATATTAATCAAATTGTGTGTATTTCTTCTTTTTCCTCGTTTTGGAAAGTTTGAGTGATACTGTTATACAGGTTCATGCTCTTAACAGTGAAAATATCCGTATGTTTTGACATGTATAGTCCACAAAGACGTGGTCTAACCCTAACCCTAACAAAATAAAAATGAAAACGTAATATCCTATTAGGACTAAAGCATGTCTAATATTTTGCTTAATATGCCACTGAAACATATTGACTGTTGACAGAGGTATTTTAGTGGTCTCACATGTCTCTTTATGCTGAATTGAATCCCCTCATCTGCAATACAGGCTGCATCCCCAACCTCACCCTGATCTCTACATCTTAGACCATAGCCCAATTGAACTATATACAGTTAGGTCAGAAAATATTTGGATAAATATGAATATGGGCTTAAAGTGCAGTCTCTCAGCTTTAATTTGAGGAAATTCACATCCAAATTGGAGGAAGGGTTTAGGAATTATAGCTCTTTAATATGTAGCCCCCTCTTTTTCAAGGAACCAAAATTAATTAGATAATTGACGCAAAAGCTGTTTCATGGACAGGTGTGGGCTATGCCTTTGTGATTTCTTCATTAAGTAAGTGTGTAAAAGGTCTGGAGTTGTTTCCAGGTGTGGCATTTGCATTTGGAAGCTGTTGCTGTGAACCCACAACATGCGGTCAAAGGAGCTCTCAATGCAAGTGAAACAGGCCATCTTTAGGCTGCAAAACAAAATCCATCAGAGAGATAGCAGGAACATTAGGAGTGGCCAAATCAACAGTATGGTACATTCTGAGAAAACAAGAATGCACTGGTGAGCTCTGCAGTACAAAAAGGCTTGGATATCCACGGAAGACAACAGTGATGGATGATCGTAGGATCCTTTCCATGGTAAAGAAAAACCCCTTCACAACATTCAGCCAAGTAAAGAACACTCTCCAGGAGGTAGGCATATCATTATCCAAGTTTACCATAAAGAGAAGACTTCACAAGAGCAAATACAGAGGGTTCACGACAAGGTGCAAACCATTCATAAGCCTCAAGAATAGAAAGGCCAAAAAACATCTAAAAAAGCCACCCCTGTTCTGGAACATAATTCTTTGGACAGGTGAAACTAAGATCAACCTGTACCAGAATGATGGGAAGAAAAAAGTATGGAGAAGACTTGGAACGCCTCATGGTTTGAAGCATACCTTTGTAAAACACAATGGAGGCAGTGTGATGGCATGGGCAAGCATGGCTTCCAATCGCACTGGGTCACTAGTGTTTTTTGATGATGTGACAGAAGACAGAAGCAGCCGGTTTAATTCTGAAGTGTATAGGGATATATTGTCTGCTCATATTCAGCCAAATTCAGTGAATTTGATTGGACAGCGCTTCTCTTTACAGATGGACAATGAGCCAAAACAAACTGCGAAAGCAACCCAGGAGTTTTTTGAGGCAAAGAAGTGGAATATTCTGCAATGGCCGAGTCAATCACCTGATCTCAACCCAATCGAGCATGCATTTCACTTGCTGAAGACAAAACTTAAGGCAAAAAGACCCACAAACATACAACAACTGAAGACAGCTGCAGTAAAGGCCTGGCAAAGCATCACAAAGGAGGAAACCCAGCATTTGTTGATGTCCATGTGTTCCAGATTTCAAGCAGTCATTGCCTGCAAAGGATTCTCAACAAAGTATTAAAAGTGAACATTATATTTATGATTGTATTAATTTGTCCAATTACAATTGAGCCCCTGAAATATGGAAACTGTGTATGAAAATGGTTGCAATTCCTAAACGTTTCATACAATATTTTTGTTCAACCGCTTGAATTAAAGCTGAAAGTCTGCACTTCAATTGCATCTCAGTTGTTTCATTTAAAATCCATTGTGGTGGCGTACAGAGCCAAAATTATGAAAATTGTGTCAGTGTCCAAATATATCCTCACTGTAGGATAAAGGGGTCCATTTGGGGTGCCATTTAAACTCAACACAAACTCGGCCACTCAGGAATATTTCTGTTGTTGTTTCCTCCTCGTTTTTTTCTGCCATCCATTGTGATGAGACGGATCTCTGTAAATCTCCCTTGACGCCTGTCTAATCCCAATCTAATGCCATCCTATCCTTACCCCTCTCCACCGCCTGGCATTGTACAGTTAATCCAGACCACGCCTCCTGTGTGTTGCGTCGGGCATTTGTCTGTCAATGGATAGAGGGCCAAAGGGTTCACAATGTATTTCACTTCATACTTCAGCTGGATGGACACATGCTGTAGGGTTGAGGTAGATTTACAGTAATTTAGCACAAGACCGTGAAAAGAAGATTGATCATCTTTAGTTGAATATACTTTTCTTGCGATGATTGGCTGACCTATGCTTGTGTGCGGAGCAACCCCGTTCAATTCTCTTAGAAATACAAAGAGTATTTTCAAATACAAGTAAATGCTCAAGCATTTAAGCCCTGGTCCTATGAGTATTTTCCTTAGACAGGAAATAATTTACATGACAAGTCATTTAATGCACACCGTATTGAGCTCAGGTCTGCCGTGTGCTGTGTTTGTGGGTGGTTGACATATAATATTTTACTTCAAATGTTAGGCATGGAAATTATTGAGTTGTTATACTGACTCTTTGAGTTCCAAAAATATATGTGGTTTTTAAGATTTTGTATTGGAATCTGAATTTATTCACCAATATGTTGCATTAGTGCCTAAAATAGTCATATGGTGTGACAGTTATTGTATATAAAATGGAAATGGTTTATACTTTTCTTAAGAAACTCACTTTATCATAATGCTTTATCATTACTATCTTGAGATTCATTGTGAAAATTCATTACATTTTGTATTATTTTTCTTAATCATCGCAGAAAGTCTGACATCTGTTCTTACGCTTTTAATATATTTAAGATTAATTCCGACAAACAGATTATAAATCAAACAAATTGCTAGTGTCTCTTGCTGATACTATTTTATTTGTGTTACACTGAGATTTTTATGATTTATCACTAACAAAACCTTTTTTGTCACAATTATAAATCACACATCTAAGTCACACCAAATGAAATAGTGTCACACCATAGGATGAACCACACCACACTACAATTTGTCAATTCAAAAATGTGTATTATATGCTTTCAACATTCAAACAAAAATCACAATGTTTAAGAACAATCACTTTATGATTGTTTTATAAAGGTGTGAAACATTGTGCCACTAAACATTGTATTGCACTTGAAAATTGGACACACGACTTGTGAAGAACCATAAAATACTTTGAAACTTTGACTTTGAGACTATTTCTAGTGAGGAACACACTAATAGAGAATAGTATCACAAGTAATTGCTCACAGTTAAGTCTGTTGAATATGAACTACTGGTTGATTACTAACTACTGGTTGATTAAGTATTGATTACTTATAACTACCCCTAAACAAATTAGTCGTGTAAACAAGGTTGGGTTACTAATGAGTAAGTATGACAAATGTTGTAGGTACAGTGTTCTTCAATGTAAAATAATAGGCTACTTTGACTGCGAGAGGTCAGCTAAAAGAAGAAATCTAATAACACTTGGATTAGCAAGGCATTCAAGGCCGGCCCAGCTATAAAACTAGGCTTCAGCCTAGTTCACTTGTTTTCATGTGATGATAGACAAAAAAAGTGTTAAAATGGACAAAACATACATTAAGCTTAGCTATTAGTTATATAATACAACAATAAATGGTTAGCTGAAATTAATAATTATTCTGTGTGTAGGAAAATACAGTTATACACCATATCATATGGTGTGACGAATTGGTCATATGAAGTGACAAGCAAAACCTGTCACACAATATGATATAGTGTCACACCATGTGAGGTTTCATGCACTTAGCACAAGATTGGGCCTTGTGGTTATGAGCTAGCATCCTAGCAGCATACCCACTGCAACATAGAATTAAGAGTAATAATGAAAAAGTAATTTATCTTTGGCATTATTATGTAAAAAGCGTCATACAAAAAGACAGTAGGAAAGGGTACTGAAGTTGGAGTGCCAAAAATATTTGATTTACTGAAAAAATGACAAGCGACAACAGACATTGTAACCCTTAAGTGTCCTACTGAGGTGTTTACAGTACTTCCTGGTTGAACAAGGACCCCTCCTCCCCAAGGGTCTACAAACAATTGCCCGTTTAAATATCACAATATAGTGTCACACCATATGATTTCTAAGACAAAATCTTTTTGTTTAGAGATAACTCAACATATTGTGGCTGGACTCACAAATAGGCATCTTTGTTATCATTCTGTAAATTATTGAGGAGAGTTGCATTCATTTTCCTTAGTTTTGTTCAAGTTTAAACTTAGTGAAACATGCTTGAGACAATCATACCATAACATGAGCTTTTTCATGTTTGGTTGAACATTTTTGAAAAAGTAAGATGTGAATTGCATGAATGTTCAGTATGTCCACATAAAGCAGCATGTTCTGAACAATATAAACAAGTTTTTTGACAAATTGAAATTGTATTTAATTATTTGATATATGACTCTCTGAACTACAAAAAGGCCATGTCACATCAACCACCCGTGTGTTTGTGAGGGCTGTGTGTGTGTGTGTGTGTGTGTGTGTGTGTCTGGGTTCATGTAATGCATCTCTGAGCTTTTTTCCTCTCTGCCCCCACAGTTCTGCTGGGTACGTTGACGGTGTGTGCCCAGACGGAGATGAAAAGGGTTGTCGGGGACAACGCCACACTGCCCTGTCACCACCAGTTTTGGGCGGGCGACGCCCCAACACTAGATATTGAGTGGCTCCTCCTCAAACCCAGCTCCAAGCAAAGAGTGGTGAGTGGTTCCCTTCTCTGATGGCATGGGTTGTATCTGAGTAGTCTGACATGGCTTCCTGTTTGCTTCTCCATAAGTTTCAGGTTATGTCTACAACCCCAATTCCCTGTGGGAGGGAAAAAAATACAACCCTAACAAATTAACTTCACAAAAAACATTGTAGATTCATGCCTTGAACACAGCCAGGTTAGAAGATGACTCCCCCAGGGCACCCCTGCCTTCCAGTTGCCATAGATTAAGACTCGCTCTTCACCTATCTGATCCAGAACTGCTGTTTATCGCACAGACTGTACAGGGCCTCCAAAGGTATTACAACTCGTTTACTCCCTGAGGGAAATGGGCTTATAAACATAACCTTATGTTTCCATTCAGTCTGCTTCTTCCTCTGAATCCAACACAAACCGCTGGCTGCACATCCGTGCGTAATGCTCATACTGGACACTGAGCGTTTAAACCCTGTTGCTACTCTGAAGCAAATGCAGGGGGCAAAAAGGGCAACAGCTCTGGAGTGACTAGAGTGACGCAATAACTCTTGGACTGAAGGTCGAATTCGGGCGCAACGTCACTTGGCAGTCACCCAGGGTGGGTCATAACAAGTATGGTCTGTTATCAGAGGAAGAGGAGGACACACTGCCAGGAGTGATGGGGAGAAAAAGCTACCGCTGCAGATCGTGATATTGTGTTTCATGATATATTGTATTGGATCTTAATATATACAAATAAACAAGAATACAGTAGCAATTAACAAGAGCGGATTGTTTTCCAGAAGGTAATTCAAATCTTGTGAGAAGAAAGTCATTAAAAATTTTGAAACCAGAAAATGCAGTGAAAGACCCAAAACTGTCTGCATCTGATGCAGACAAGAGTACTTAAAAGTCACTTATTTAAGTGACAGAAGGAAATCCAGTGAAGTGCTTGCTCAGCATCTGGCACAGTCTTCTGGCACTGAAGTACCTGTTATGTCTATGAGAAGAAGTCTTACAGGAAATGGCCGTCTTTGACTAATTGGCAAAAACGTTATCTTTCAGCATTCACAATAAAGGCCTTGGAGAGGAAGCCTGCAGATCTCACAGTATTAGATTTCGCCAAAGTAAAAAAGTAAAATAGCAACCAAATTCAAAATAACTGTTATGGCAAATCCTGCAAGATGCTTGGTTGAAATAATATTATGATGTTGTTAAAACAGTCCAATATGATGCACTGTATTGGCCCAAATGATATCACAATATGTCCGTCACTATTTTGAATTTTCTTGTCACTAAAAAGGACTGAATCAAATTCTTATCTAATTCTTAACTTCAAATATCTTTCAGCAGGCTGCTTCTTTTTTATGACCAGCAATTGGCAGATGGGCAGTGTTCTTTCCATTTGGCCTCTGGTCAAGCTAGCCTCTGAGGTACCGTCAGGCCTCTTAGACCTCCCGTCTCCCCCCACTCTCTCCCTATAGATTAATGAAATTGCTTTTGTTACACTTTGCCTCTGGTGAAGGATGGTTTACCATGCCTGAGCTTTATCCGCAGTAAAAAATAACTGTTTAATTTAACCAATTTACTGGCTCTGCTTAAATATCTATGGTCATATTTAGTACCTGCAATGGGGTTTATAAACTTTGAGTGCTGTGTGTGTGTGTGTGTGTGTGT
>JACXGI010020944.1:0-10669 GCA_016801175.1 Esox masquinongy | reverse complement strand
GAAGAGGACTGGTCACCCCTCTGAGCCTGGGTCCTCTCTAGGTTTCTTCCTAAATTTCGGCCTTCTTAGGGAGTTTTTCCTAGCCACTGAAATTCAACACTACTGTTGTTTGCTCCTTGGGGTTTTAAGGCCGGGTGTTTTGTAAAAGAACTTTGTGACAACTGCTGATGTAAAAAGGGCTTTATAAATAAATTTGATTTGATTTGAGGTATACATAGAGATACGTAGGGAGTACAGAAACAATATTAGAAGCCATAAGGGATATATAGTGATACATAGGGACTACATAGAGACTATATTAGAAGCCATAAGGGATACATAGAGACTATATTAGAAGCCATAAAGAATACATAGGGAGACATGGGTAGTTTCAGCATGTTGGTGGTGTGTGTTGCTGTGATGTTCAGTCTGGTCTCAGTGAGTCAGACGTCACCTTCTCAATTCTGTGAGAAGCTCATTAAATCCCTTGAGATGAAGACCATCGATCCAGCAAGCTTCTATAGGCTCTATCTAGTTCACTGTTTATCTACACAGATGTTTCTTTGTGTCTGTATGATTTAATGTATGTCCGTCTTGCTGTCTACAGCCTATTGTCCCTGTATATAGTTCTGGGGCTGATTGCACATACATGTGTGTACTAAGTATGATCTCTCCATTCAGATGATTGGGAAATGGACCATGGTAGCCATGAGTAACAACCGACCAGGTAAAATACATTCTTTTTATTTTTTTGCCTTATTTTATCAACACTTTGTCTCGTTCATGTTGGGTTTTTGCCTCATCAAGATTAATTCTCTAAACACCAGGTGTCAGGAGTGGGAAGGAACTCTTCACCGATAACATCTGGTGGGACTTTTCCCAAGGGACTTCCAGCAGCATACTGAATGCCACCATTTACATGAAAATGTAGGTGTGTGTGTGATCCTGGTTTTACTAGCCACAAACATAGTGAATCCTGACAATTCAGTCCCCACTAGTTTCTTTGCAGGTCGCCGCTAGGAAAAAGTCTGTTTCTGGCTTATAGGTTCAGTTTAGAGAAAAACGTATATGTATTTTTACAGGTATAGGCTTTAGGGTTTAGTTTAAAAGTTAAGATGAAAAAAACACCGTTACTCCTCGAATAGTCCTCAATTTGACTGCACTATATGACTCTGTGTGTATTTTTTTGGTTTCTAGGCCTGAGGAGGTCTTGATCTAATCATTGTCTTCTTTCACCTCCCCATCCGCTCTTCCCTCCCTTTGTCTCTCCTCTCTCCTCTTTCTTCTCTGGATCCTTCTCCATGTTTCTTGTTCCCCTACTGCTTCTCCTCTTTTCTCTCTTAAGAGTGGATATATATTTCAGGTATGAAACGATCCTTATTCTGGAAGACAACATGCTCATCATGAGTAAGTAGAATACTGGACCTGTGTGTGTGTTTCTGTACAATACAACGGGAACAAAAACGTCCCCAAATGGTGGTTACCTCAGATTTCTTGGAGGGAAAAATGCTATTTCTTGTCTTAAGTGTTAAAGGAATTTTGCCGAGTATGGTGCTGTTCAAGGAGTATTATAATCTAATAAATATGAGTCCTTTAATTGAATTGTTTTTACAAAATGCCAACTGGATCTAGGTAGTGAAATGGTTCTTAACATTGGCAAAGCGACTGTCTGAAGAGGTTTGTAAACATACTAAGGCCATTCCTCTACCACAGACTGAAATATCAATATTGTTTACCTGAAAAGGAAAAGGTAATTATTACTTTCTGGATAGAAAAATTGTGGATTTAAAATGTTGATATAATTGAATCCAAAGTTTAGGAGTAGAAATTTAAACAAAGGCTGATCATGGTTTCTGTAGAGTGAAGCCAGTAAACAATCTTTAGTAAATGTGCTGTCCAGTACTAATATTGAATGTTGATATAACATAGATACAGAGGTCTTACTCTGAATTACCATGTTTACAAGTGCTGTTATTGTGACCAATTTTTGAAATATGTGCACTTCATGAATAGAGTAGAAATTGACCAGGGACTGACCAAGGCTGCCAAAGAGGTTTCTGTAGAGTGAAGCCAGTAAACAATTTTTACTAAATGTGCTGTCCAGTAACAATACTGACAGCCAGGAAGACATATTCCTCCATGTGTTCTCTGCAGAAATGCTTTACATATTAGTGGACTCTCAACACCCCATGAAAAGAAGGATATGAGTCTTTCTACTGAGCTTAAAAACTTTGATAATTGAATAGTGAGGCGTGATATTGAGGCGGTGTGTCTGTCATCACAGAGAGCATTGTCCCTTCCATCGCGGTCCTGCTGCCTGCCACGACTGTTTTCTTAAATTGATTGGACTCAGTTGAATTACATTAAAGAAAGGTTAATGAATTGAGAGAACTGACTTAAATTGAATAATTTGTTCAATTGAATGAATTTATATTTGTTCAATTGAATGAATTGGTTGGAATAGAGACAGGTTTTTTAAACTAACTAGATTCAACTTAGTTTTACTTCAATGATATGTTTGATTTTAATGGATTGAATCTGGATTAAATGTATTAAATCTATTTTATTGGATTGGACTGAGTTGAATAAAAATGAAACTGATTACACAGCTTGAAAGGAACGGATTGTTGAAATAAATTGCATTTGGATAAAATTGATTTAAACTGAACAGAATAAAGAAATTAGTTATAATATTCTCATATTTCTTTAAAAACACAAAGATTAATTTCCATTGCATTTACTTCCAGGTAAGAGAAGAGTGCTCACCGATGCTGAGCTGCATCTGTTTGATATACAGGTTGACTGTCTCAAACTGCCACCTAGATATACGTTCAGCGCCAAAGAAGGTTAGTTAACATTTTATTAGGTGCTTAATGTAGAAATTCTTTGCCTTCATCCAGAAATACCTCTGGGACAGCCAGTCCAAACCAAATATTATTTAAATAAACAAGAGGGTTATAGGGTCTATCGTGGATAATATTTTCCATAACTATTTGTCTCTCTCTCGTTCCTTTTCTCTCTGTCTCTTTGTAGAGCTCCCTCCAAACACCTATAAACCATTGTCAGACATGGAAGATTGGCTGAGGTTTATAATAAACTTCACAGAGATAGATGGAATCAAGAAGATATTGAGGGAAATAGACCAGATATTTGAGAATAAACACACAGATTTGTTACAGTTTATTAATCGTTTTGGTAAACCGATGGACTGGGTCAAATCTTTCCAGCAGGTTTCAGTGTGATCCTAAAATTACTTTTCTGATTCAGCTGGTTAATGCCTTAATGACCTGCCAATGTGTACAATCAGGTGTATTCAGTTGCATGTCATCTTTAAATACAATTTTATCTTTGAATGTTTGTTCCTGAAACCGCCCATGAATGATTCCACCAATATGCACAATTAAAGGCATTATGACAACCCATTCTCTTCAGTTTGTTGCCTTTCTGCAAGAATCCTTGTAAGACTCAAAGTGTGTATCTTGGTGCCAGATGACTCTAGATTAGATTAGAGTCAACTTAATTGTCATTGAACCGTACAAGTACAGTACAACGAAATGCAGTTAGCATCTAACCAGATGTGCAAATAGAAGATGGCAGGAATTGTACAAGCATTAAGTATAGTGTATGTTACAAGTGGAATATATTGATTGGCAATGAAGGCAAATACAGTGCAAATGGAAATTCTAAATGAGCAATGATTTTCACCATTTTCACCATTTTAGTGTTTTGCCTGGACTGGTGATGCTGTGTTCAAAACAACAATGTATTTTGATCTTCTTATTTCATGCATTTTTGCAAGACTTGAGGCATTTCAGACCCAAAATAAAAATTGGAAGTGTGGGGCCCTACCCCCTTTATATAGAGAGTTTTATGTCCTTATTAGGACCCAACAGAGTTTCGGATGAGGTAATCATTTTTGCTGGTTACATTCAATTAGAAAAGCGTATATTGGTCATATACTCATTAAGCACACTAGACTATATTTCACTGCAAAATAAATAAACAAAAGTAATGTTCTACTGCATGACCAACCTACCGATTGGTACATTTGTTATATACTACATAATCCATGTATAATCCATTTATATATACTTTTAATTTGATTTTGGAATCACTACACCTGCTGAAACCAGTCTTGTATATAAAATCTCTTTAACAGATTTTGGTGAGTTTAATAGGTACCCTTTGTCCTTTATGCTTAGTCTGTCAATACCTGTTCTAGGCTGTATCGGTTTTAAATATGTTTATTCTAAAATTGTCTATTTTTGTTGGTGTGTACAAAGAGGAATTTTAGTCTTACCTTTTCCATATCTCTAACTATTCTTTAGATCATGGATGCCCTCTTCCACCAGTTCAGCATGGTAATATGATTTAGTGTAGGCTACTGGCAACACATTCAGTAAGATGTTTGGAAAGCAAACCTAAAATTGAAACCCGTTTATTTGTCCTTTATTTAGGTGCGACCAGGGGTGGTAGCAATTGATTGCCAGAGTTTAACTCAAATACTCAATGGTAGTGCCAGGGCAAGAAGCCTATATTTCAAAAAAGTAGGTTTTTCCTTTTAATTTGTCATGTCAATTTAGTTGAGTGATAATGTCATTGTTATTGCTGCCAGGCTCCCTAAGGTATACTGATGGCTGTACTCTATTGCTGAGATTGCACTAATAAAATCATATTTGTTCGTTTACAATATTTTCTCTTTGTGAAGAGGAATATTTTGGATCAGGCCTGTGAGATTATCGGCCCTCACTTGGAGGGGGATGATCAATGGACGTTCTTTGTAAGTGACTCTCATACTATGCTTTTGATTTTAATACAAATCCTAAGCTGACCAAATTTAAGTTTTACTAAGTGCAGCAATGTAAGGTTCATTAACTTAATAAAGCTACAAAATGGCTGCCAGTGAATGGTATGTGTTATGTAACAATGTCGATTTATGATGGGCATACTGTAGGTGTCATGTATTTCTCTAACGTTGGACCCCCATTTCTGTCTCAGCACTGTAATATTGTGACAAGAGTACTTACGTACTATAATTCCCTTGGAGAAGGCACCCAGCGATGCCAGCGAATTATTAGAGAATGTGGGTATGTGCAAGTTTAGTTTATAATGCTTAAAACCCAGTACGGTCCAGTACACTTGTATGCCCTTACTCAATACTTGTCCAATCTTTAAGCAAATTCACCACTTCCAAGGGATGCCATGGGTCATGGAATGTACAAACAATCAAACATGCACTTCGACAGGACAGTGTGTCATGTGGTGTGTTCACAGCAGTGGTAAATCACCTCAATTCATTTGTATGTAAGATTTCTGAATGTAACAAAGTAATGTGGCTATTTGAGCCAAGTGTGTTTGCATCCATGTAGCAAACAAAGTGTCCTTGAGAAATCAGGCTGTACAGATGACATACTCTGTGATCCATTTAGTTTGCTGAAGCCTTTTTGGGAGGGGTGAAGGTACATTTCAGATGTCCACCCATTGCAGCAGAGAGGGAGCGACTGGGATCATTTCTTTTCAACTCACTTGGTACAGTAAACATGTCTTAGGGTTGTTTGTGCTATATAAATTAACTATACATCAAAGGTCAATGTTTTTAATATTCTTCAGACAGGACTGGGACCTGTGGAATCTGCCACAATAAACTCTCTAGAACAAAGCAAGTATCTAATACTATGTAAACTTTATGAACTTTCAGCAACAAGTATTTTCTGTGCTAAATTGATTTTTCTTTCTGTAGAAAAAATGCTCAACCTGTGCAGCCTTAATGCACACCAAGTGTGTAACTCTGGACCATCAATGCTTTCTTTGCCAAGGTAACACTTCAGTGTGTAGACATAGCATTCATCACCATACTGTAAATGTTGTTCCTGAATGGTTTTTTATGCACTTCATCGTTATTTGCATTTCCTAACATTTATTAGGGCAAAGTAAAGATAGGGAGACATACAGATATAGCATAAAAAAACATACAGAGAAGATATAGCAGAGAAGAGGAAGAGAGAACTGGAGAAAGAAGGCAGCAATGACGGGAAAGTGAAAGATGTGGAGGACCAGCACAATGACTTAGGAGGAAGGTATGATAAAGGAAATGGGGCGTATGGACAAGAGAAGAAGAAAGGGGATGTTAAAGAGAATTAAAAAGGGATTACTAACGTTGATGAAGACAGATCACAAGGAAGGCAAAGAAAAGAAGCACGCAGTGGAAAACGCAGTAAAAAAGCTGTTTAATTCCAATAGTACAAGTTTGTAACAAGCAAAACATAATGTGACAGTACTGATGTAAGAATAATATTTGTCTTTATCAATTCACATACATATTTAAAAGCCATTTTTGCAATGAATATAAATGCCTGTGCTTAGTTCAGCCTATGAAATTTACATACCTATGGAAAAAATAAATTCTTATGTTATAATAACTAGTGTCTCATTCCTGAATCAGAATGTAGGTATTCCTGGAGCTTTCAATAGTACCATTACCGTATGTTTGCTACTGCATGTTCTCTTTAGGTTGGACGGAATGATGTACCAAGTGGACTTTTGGGGCAGCCTAAAAAAGCAAAAACACGATTGTCTATATTTAGTGCCCTTACCGAAGGAGAGGCCCAGGACCTTGCCATGGGGTATGGAGCCAGCCTAGCCAGGCATGTGCCAAAGACTTCAATATCCCAGGGAATACCTGCCAATGAGGCAGCTATTACCAGGTAATTTAACACGCTAGCCCCATCTTGCTGTCCACTACTTATATCTGATATGCAGGACAGCATCACATACAGTGTTTCTGTTAGCTACATGTAACCAATGTAAAACCTACATGATTTATATCTTTTTTTGTTTAACAGGCAAACCCTGGCCAAAATTAACGATAATATGAAGAGCTTAGACCCAGAGTCAGACTTTGTTCTCAGGACACATGGATTTGGACCCACAGCTGCAGATGTGTTCTTAACCTATCTTCTGGACCAGCTGGAGGAGCATCACCAATAGTAGTAACCAAAAATCCATCCCACCAAGTCATCGTTGACTGATTCGCCTCTTTCTTTTTGACTTTTTAGGAAACTTGCATGCACTTTCATATTCTGTGCAAAGCTTTCTTTTTTGCCTGTGGCCTCTATTTGGGTGCAGTGGTCTAATCTTCTTTGAACGATCATTTGACTGTTTCTGAAAAGTACATTTTTAGCTACACTCTCATGAAGAGAACTGATCTGTGAAGCTACATTTGTGGGTATAATCTGCCATTTCTCAAGGACTTGAATGATTTGCTTCAGTTCTTCAATAGAATCACGTTCTAATTCATAATGTAAATCCAGGGCACGGTGTGTTGCGATTTCTTTCACGTCTGTTTCTTTAAAAATCCAATTTGCAACAAGTAGGCAAGCACATTGTCTGTGGTGTGAAAATGTACAGCAATTGCACATGTTGTTAATTACACATGGTTGCATTAAACCTCTACCACACAAGCTTTCGACATGTAAAATGTTTGTATGTTTGCAGTCAACGGTGTATTTTTCTTTTTGCAGAATGTTGTTTGCGTGAGCTTGAATTTGTGTTACCAAGTCAGGAAACCTCTCACTGTCTTGACTGTTAAGTAGTCTAATCAAAAGTTGGTATTTGCACATACAACCTCTTGCACCTACTGCACAAGTGCACCACTGTTCTGCAGGGCAGACATTGTAGACTATCTCTGGGGTCTGCTCGGATGGTACATTATACATGTATAGGCTGTCTGTTGATTTCAAATCTATTTTCGTACCCGAGTTGTTTTTCAGCCTTCTGTTTGCTGATTCCATTATAACTTCAAACTTTGTCAAGTGGGTTTATCACTCATCCGACTGCCTGCAGGATCTGAATAATTGTGAAGTAGTCGTTTGTCTTTTCCGACAGGATATCAAGCAGGTCGTATGGTGTTTGGTTCCTGATCCCACACAGCTTTTGATATTTGAGGCGATGGAAAAACCTTAATAAGAGAGGAAACATTTACATTGGTAACCGTGGTTTACTAATGTGCTTTTTCAATAGCACTAGACAGCCACAAATTTTAGTAACAATGTCAAATGAACGTGTCTGTAAAGACACCCATGATACTTTGGATTGCTGCCATGAGTTGGAAGAATACCTTTTAATCAGATTATTGGTGTCAGATTCTCCATGCTTAAAGTACCTCCCAAAATCTGCCCATAGACTGCCAATCCTCCCCCAGTACGTCTAAAAGTATTTGCAGACTGAAGGAAAGTCACTGAATTGGAGAAGAAACAGGTGAGTTCTTTCTTCAAATGGATCTCTCTGCAGAGAACATACATAGACAATAGGTTGGTTGTAAAATTTGTTCAAGGATGACAGACGGAATGGTTTCATCTCCTCATAATACAAACCCGTATATTGTTAAATTTGTGGAAATAAAAGGACACCATCACTGAAATACTTCCTCAAACAAAACAGTCTATTCTCCAATCATTGCCTCCATGTGCTGCTATTCAGGTAACGTTTTATAATTGAGAAAGAAAGATCTCGTGTACAGTAACATTGTCTGAAGTTTTTCATTGAAAGTATAATTAATTTGACATACCAGGACGCATAATATCTGTTTACTATTGTTGTATATATAGAGTAGAATGAGGTCCTCTTGATCATTCACTAATTTCCTAAAATCCACAGTCCATGTCAAACTTTGTTGCCAGGCGCAGTGCTTCACTGAAACAAAACAATGATTTACATCTCCGAAAAGACATTACAAACCTTTTAGTATACTTTAAATAAGCAGCAGTAAATCTCATGCTCTGGCTTCAATTTATCTACTCACTAGGGTCTAGGACTAAACTAGATCACTAATTTCGACTGGACTGTCTGGTTTATTACTACAGTATTTCAATATTTTATTGATAGCTATTGTAGAAAATGTGTTGTCTCCCAAAACACTTGTCCATTTTCTGGACAAGTGTTAATGTGCAACTTAATGTGCAAGTATTGATTTGACCAAAAACATCAGACCATGAAAATATGTCTTCAGAAAATTGCATGCACTGTTTAATTGTTTAAAATGAAGAGCCTCAGACATTTTGTTAGCCGTTTAGTGTTACAATAAAATACCGCACAATGGAACTGCCCAGAAGTATACTTACTTGTGTGACATGGTACCAGCAGAGCAGAACATCAGACTCTTTGAATACTTTCTGAAGGGCATTTATTTCTGTCATGTCCTTGTCAACCATGAAGCACCTACAATGACACATTGTTTTAGCCTTAGCTTATAGTTCTTTATCGAAGAACCACGCACTAGACTCTGTGTGCATGTTATTACTGTGACTGCCAATGATGAGTGCTAAACATAGGCAGAAACAATATATAGAGTTCTATAAATATATACATTACCTCGGCACTTCCTTGAAAACTGGTCTGAGCTTCTCCAATGCCAGCTCCAGTGTGGCCTGTTTTTCATTGCTTAAAAGGACATAAACAACAGGTACACCATGTCCGTCTCTTACTGCGGGTGTGTATATAAAGGGAAACCATATTGCTTAACACAATGTGTGGCATCCATAAACACAATATCCCTTCCATAATCATCTAGGCTCTTCATCAACGGTGTCTGCAGGATGATGATACGTTCTGTGTGAGGACTATAAGGTTGGTAAAAAATAACGGTGTCTTTGAATGTGCCCTCAGGAAGCTTTGTAGTGCTCTGAGCATCATCCTTGTCCAGATGATGCTTAGGCATGTTGACTGAGGTCACTGTGGCCTCGTTCCTTTGACCATTTATGTGCACGTAGAAGTATCAAGTCGGGCTTTACACCTAAAGAGAGCCAATTCTGTATTTCGGAGATCAGCTCAGGACAAATTGTTTGGCTATGACCCTCTGATTTCCCATGAGGATCATGGCCTGAATGATCATTAAACATTCTCTGTACTATCACTTTGTAGTTTATCCAGTCGTTCTTTAACTTAAAAGATACATAGGTCTTACAACCAACTGCTTTGTTGCTTCTAGGCTTACTTTTTCCAGATCTTGTACAAGAAAATACAAAGTAACCGGCTTTTTTGTCTTTGGGGGTAGATGAATTTGTGTTTCTGAATGTTCCATTTCTAAAAGTGTTCATTGTTGCTATCTTGATGATTAATTTTTCTTCATCCTCATCTGCTTTCAATACATGGTCTTCAAGTACTCTATTTTTATGTCCTTTACTCCCCTCTTCCTTCAGATCTGTCTTGCGAATATATTCTTCCATTTTGGTCAATATCTGTAAGAAATACACAAATAATTACCAATTAAAAAATAATATAGTTGTAGACAAAAGAGAAAATTATGTATTATTTATTATATTCAAGATTTTAAAGTTACATGAAAGTGACATGAAAGTAGTTTTGATTTAAAATATATCTAACATTAGGTTACCAGAAATTGTATTTGCATAATTACTTGAAATCAAGGACATTAGAGGCAATACAATAATGTTGGGCTGAGGACAACAGCTAAGATTACCTTTCAGACATTACAGTATTGTTGGGGTGAGGACAACATCAAAGTGGTTATTTGCCTGAGGACCATATCTAAATGTTATTGGCCTGAGGACAATACAGTAATGTTGGGCTGAAGACAACATTTAAAATGTTATTTACCTGAGGCCTACTGCTAAGTGGTTATGCCACTAAATATAACAGTAACGTTGGGCTGAGGACAACATCTAAATGTTAT
>JACXGI010020943.1:0-10669 GCA_016801175.1 Esox masquinongy | reverse complement strand
TGTGTGTGTGTGTGTGTGTGTGTGTGTGTGTGTGTGTGTGTGTGTGTGTGTGTGTGTGTGTGTGTGTGTGTGTGTGTGTGGTACAGTAAGGGTGGAACACACTACTGAAGAGAATGGCTCGCTAATGAACAGCATTTAGTAAGCTAGCCCCAGATCAAACACTAACGGTAGTCACTAATGAGCAGTGAGATTGCTTTCCTTGGTCTAACTGCTAGGAACTAGCGGTTAGTGACTTCCTCCGTCTGTCTCATTTCTGAAACCTCAGCACGATATCACTCAGTTGTATTTATTTGGGAATGCTGTTAGCAAAACGCTGTGCAACTGACAATGGAAACTAGCGCTAGATATTAGACAAGTCCGATTCAGTCCCTCCCCGGTTTTAGTTGTTTTTCTGTTTTAGCATACTGTTCAGTCAAGATCCGCAGACTCAGCAGCCACTGCCAAGGAAAGGGTTAAAATGCTGTAGAGAACTAGCAAATATACCTGCCTGGCTGCCTGGGAAATTGGCTTTAGGCATCTAGATGAAACGATTTCTTTCCATTTCCTTTTTAAACTCCAGGGAGTTGGAAATAAGGGCGGGGGCCATGGGTGGAGTGGAAACCGAAGCTGCCAGTCTGCAAGATTTTATTCCCCTTTAAACACCTACTGTCCTCCGTCTTTGCTTTCCGTCCTTAAAAAAAGACAACAAACATTTTTCAGAAGATGAACTTGATCTGTTAAACAGAAATTGTGCTCTTCACAAGCTGAAATCTGTGTGTGGCTAATGTATGTAAATGGATTTACAAATGGTCTTTGATCTCGGATCTTGCGCTCGATCTCCGTGGCAAAGTGTATATCCTCGTGTTCAAAGCACTGTGGAAAATAACTTAGCGAAACTGTAAAATGTACTCCATAATCATGAGACATCAAACAAGTCCATGATAATGGACAGACATTTCCATGCTTTTATGTTGAAAGTATTTGATTGGCCGTTACTATAGTTTTATTGAAAACCATCAGAAGTTTTTGTGGTTTTCTAAAACATGACATCACGGAAAGTGGATTGTGCATTGATTCCATCACCCTTCTCTGGCCGTTTTCAGCACTGTCACAACTCTCAACATTCACCTCTACCAGGGTTTCACATCTCTACCAGGGTTTCACATCTACCAGACTTTCTGTTGGGATACTGGGCTTTTCATTGGCAGCATTTTAATTTACCGGACATTTGAGAAATGTACTGGTTGTCCCGGACTCTGTCGTAGATTTCTAAGGTCCGGACCACACATACCTTCTGGCGTTAGAGGTTCGAGCTCCAACTAACCCGACTGTCTGTGCCCTTCCTGTCCGTCTTCCTCTACGTACGTACCTGTCTCCTTTCCCTCTCCTTCTTACTTTCCCAACAGACCAATATGCATAAAAGAATGTTTTAAATCTGTTAGTTCAGAACCAAAAGAAGAAAGAAAACCTTGACATGCAGCCAGTATAAGCTAAAGAAGAACATTAGCTAAATGAGGCCACTTGCTGTACTGTATGTCACGTCTCCTAAAAATAATGTAACCTAGTAATAGTACAAAACTATTATAATAGTTCAATACTAATGTGACTGTCTCAATAAAGGACTGGCTAGCAAAAAAAGAATTACGCAGTCATGTTATTACAAATGTATGTGTCATCATTGCCCTCGCTAGTTTAAATGTGTTGACATTCTCAGGTGTATTTGGTAAATATTTCTTCAAAATATTTCGCACATCCAGGCCCTCTCCCTCATTTGGAGCACAGACACCTGTTAGTAGTTATTGCCCTCACCTGTTCCTGACCACTGTCCCAAAAATCCAAAGTCTTGTAGATAGCAAGAAGGATATAATTTGTATGGGCTACTTAATCCCTGATCCCAAACTGATTTGGTGGCTAAGAAATCTCCTGACGCTTAGAGAGTAGTTAAGCAGGTGCCATTCAGTTAGCCAGAAATGAGAATCACTTTATTAGCTAGTTATACTGAATTTAGTGAATATTATCCAAAGTATACTATTGTTATATGGCTGTTTAATAATTTTTTCATAGCTTGGTCATTTTTGCTGTGGTACAGCAAACACACATTTTAACAGAAGAACCAATAAATAAAAGTTGTAGCTAGCTATAAGACTGCGGAAAACATGATTAAAATTGTGGTGAAAAAAAGATCAATAGCGCAACAATCTTGAATGTTACTGACAGAAATTCCAAGAACAGAGCAGACATTATTGTATTATATTATATTTCTACTTGAACATTCATAAAAAGGTAGACTACTGAACACAGCTCAGATTCTTCCAATATTGCTCCAAAATAAGAAAGTGTCATAACATAAGGCAGGGGAAGGATGGAATAAATTAAATTAAGAACCAGCAGAACCTCTGGTCCCCCCCCCACACAAAATCACACTGCCCTTAGTGGCTGGTGGTGAAACACAAGGAGTTAGAGAGTGGTGGTGAAACACAAGGAGTTAGAGAGTGGTGGTGAAACGAGGACTTGCACTAATACTCCATCCATTCCCTCTCAACCTCCAACTCAACTTTCCATCCCTCTATCGCACCTCCTCCTCTCATTCATCCATCCTGGCCCTCGTTCTTCTCTGTACGCCTCCTCCCCTCATCCCTCCATCCTGGCCCACGTTGTTCTTTGTACGCCTCCTCCCCTCATCCCTTCATCCTGACCCTCGTTCTTCTTTGTACGCCTCCTCCCCTCATCCCTTCATCCTGGCCCTCGTTCTTCTCTGTACGCCTCCTCCCCTCATCCCTTCATCCTGGCCCTCGTTCTTCTCTGTACGCCTCCTCCCCTCATCCCTTCATCCTGGCCTTTGTTCTTTTTTCTATGCCGTCTCTCATCCTTCAGTCCTGGCCCTCGTTCTTCTCTCTGCTCTTTATTTCCTTTCCGCTGCTCTACCTCTTTTACCTCCCCTCCATTTTCCTATTCTCTTAATGAGTCCATTGATCAGTCTCCTAATATATTAGGTCTTTAGATAAGTCTTCATAAAACACTCCTCCTATAATCCTCCTTCACTAATAAAGGAAGTCCTGACCCCCATGAAGAGTCCAAACATCTCCCTGGAGAGAGGAGAGGAGGGTTCAGTGTCCATGTACAACCCCCCTATTCATTAGACTTCCTGCATAGCTCAACCTCTCTCTGGCCCTGCAGTCCTTCGTTTCTTTATTTTCATTCTTTCTCTCTGCCGACGGAGGGATGCTGTTTGTCAGAGATTTACCCAATTAGTAGGACGTCCTAAATGGTTCTGGAGCAGTGCTCCAGAGTCAGACCACACGCCCCCCAGTCCTGCCCCCTTAAACGCCTCCCTCCCTCCCTCTCCTCATCCCTCTCTCCCTAATCATTAACACCCCTCTCCTCCTCGACACCAAACCCCCCCCCCCCCCTCCTGTACATGAACACTCACTGATCTTAGGTCAAGACAATACGTAGAATCAATTCCATTCTCCAGGTAAGAAGTATATTCATGTAAACAGTTATATAAAATTCTGGATTTGGAGAACTATAACTTTTTTTTGGGATGCTACTCTGGTGCTATAGTGTGGTCCAATATCATTTTAAGGTATTCTGGGAAAGCCAATTGATTTTCCCTTGTGGATTGCCAGAAACAAACAGGAAAACATAGATGTGTATCTAGAGGGAGAGGAGAGCTGGTCTTGCCGAGAGGATTGATTTCACTTAATTTGCTGGTGGCTCCTGTCTACTGTTGCTAGGGCTACCGAGAGCAAGATGTCTATGGATGGGGCTGTTGTTTGTATGTTGTTGTTATTTGTTATTGGATATTTGCATGGCAGGTTAGCGGCAACAATACTGGTCATGGTCAATCTGCTCAAAGGTCAAGCTGATGATGAAAAAAAAATGAACAGTTTCTATGACCGCAAACTTTGATTGACAGACAATTCAGAGGTACCCAGACACCACAGAAGAAAAGCAAACAAACAAGCATTCTCAGCTATGGGCAATAATCACATTGCACTGCAGCCGTTTGACAAAAAGAAAGCTCACCCGCTCTCTCTTTTCGTCATTGTGGCTTTTTTTGTAACCAGCACAATGTGAAATCCCTTTTCTGGACTTGTGGGCTTTTCCCCTTGTCACTGTTCAGGCTCTGCGTTGTGAGAATGCAGCAGAGTCGGGCTTTCATCGTTTGCCATTCAGCCGTTTGTGTTTGTGTGGCTGGCTGGCTGTTTCACTCTGACTGCCTGGAAGTGGCCTGGTTACCCTGGGGAGCGCTTCCCTGTTATTTCCTCATTCATCTAACTACCCCACACACACACACACACACACACACACACACACACACACACACACAAATACACACACCGCAAAGGTAGGAAGGAATGCTGATGACTGCAGGTCCCGGCTCTGGACTTGGGTTCAAGTACTATTTGAAACCTTGAGCGTTGGTCATGCCTTATTGAAGTGGCACTCTCTCTTCAGTAGTGCACTGCTTACTCTACCTTACTGTAATTCTGTCGCTCTCTCTTTTACACACACACACACACACACACTGAGGGATTGCACAAGTACAGTATTTGAAATTATTGCAAATACTGCTTGAACCCTGGCTGCCTTCTACTGCTCCGAGTTTCAAATACTGCCTGGAGCTCAAAGCAATATGTTCTAGTGGAATGGACTCAGGGTGCTTCTACTTCTGCTCCTTCTGACTGTGTCTAACTGGCTTGCCATCCCCCTGCCCTGGTCACGTCTCCCTTCAAGCATAACAATGAAGCGTAAGATGGTTGGGTCAAAGCTGGACGAGAGGAAAGAAAACATGTTGAATGTTACAGTTCAATCAGTCTAACTGTTGGCTAGACAATCATCCATATCACAGTGAACTACCTGAATTTAGGTGACACAATACATAAAAATATAATTCTATATCATACTTTTTTAAAGTGCTATTACTAGTTTGATTGTCCAGCTATTTCAGATTTTCTCTGGTGTAGGTTATTTATCGTAATAGTTGGTAGTTGGTAATCTGGGGGGTGTTGATCATTAGGGGTTTCTCTTCCTGCTCTACATGTATACTGTATATGTTTTTGGATCATGTCTTTTTTTACACAGTGTCTTGTGTAGCTTCATATACAGGGCCTTATGTAGCTTAACACACATGGCCTTATGTAGTTTCACAAACAGAGCCTTATGTAATTTCACGCACAGGGCCTTACGTTGCTTCATGCACAGGGCCTCATGTGGCTTCACATACAGGGCCTCATGTAGCTTCACACACAGGGCCTCGTGTAGCTTCACACACAGGGCCTCGTGCAGCTTCACACACAGGGCCTTATGGAGTTTCACAGAGAGGCCTAGTGTAGCTTCTCACCCAGAGCCATATGTAGCTTCTCACCCAGAGCCATATGTAGCTTCTCACCAGAAATGTGGACTCGAATCACATGACTTGGAATCTAGTCCTACTCGAGTCACAGATTTTTCAACGTGAGACTTGACTTGGTAAAAAGACAAATCACTTGCAACTTGACTTGGACTTAAGTCACGAGTCATAGGTACTCAACTTGGACTTGACCAGTATGACTTGAGAGACTTGTTTAGATTTCCCCAGCCTCTCAGAAAAAGATAACACGTTTCTCTCATCCTTTCTTACCTCAGCCTGCTTGCACTTTCCCGTGCTTGCAGACCTCAAGTTCCAAGTTCTCAATTCCCGTCCAGTGGTTAGGGGGTGGTGCGGACAACGAAACAACACTCGATTCTAATTGGACTTTTCTCAGTGCCACTCAAACGGTATGCCTGTCTTTCAGCATTTGACTTAGGTGGTCAAGACGGACGTGATTGAGACCTATATTTGTAGTATAATGGCACCTGGATTGGTCCTGAAAATCGTTGGATTTGGGTTCAAAGACTATGTCATGGTGGGGAAGAAAAGGGCAGCTGTTTGCAAAGCGTGGGAAAAAAGTTAGTGATGTAAGATATCTAAAATCTTTGTAAGATATCTAAAATCCCACAAAAAGAGGTAAGAATGAATTCAAATACTGGTGTTCTGTGCCTAGCTAGCTAGCTAACGTGAGGTAATGTCAGAATGAAATACTTTCGCTAGGAAGCAGAGCCTTACATTACTGTATAAATTTAGGCCTTACATTACTGTATAAATATAAAAATGTTTCTGAATACATAAAGACAATCTACTGAATAACATGGTTCCTTTGTGCTCATTCATAAATTCAACAAAAAAGAAAGACTTTAGCATCTCCATCATATGATACAATTTTGAAATTGTACTTTTTATTTATAGCTGTGATGCATACCAGAAGGCTAAGATGATCAGCAAACACCCTCAGTAGCCTCACATGACCCTATTCTTAGAGACACCGTCTGTGCCACAGTACAACATAAACCATCCACAACCAAAAGCCGATTCAGTAATGTCAGATCTGATTGTGGCTTGCAACATGCCACTGTCTATCATTGAACACAAGAGCTTTCGGCACTTTTTGTCTGTGGTTGATAGTAAATACACCCCAGTGTGTCGCAGGACCATAGACTCCAAGATTGACAACCTCATTGCTGACAGGCATACAAAACTTAAAGACCAGATGACACAATCTGACCGCGTCTCTGTCACAGTAGACATATGGTCTGATAGAAAGATGAGAGGATTCCTTGAGGGTCACCGCCCACTGGTTTGAAATGAAGAATGAGGCCGGCGAACTGAAGTCCAATCTGTTGGTGCGCGACCGCTTTAAAGGATCACACACAAGGGAGCGAATATGTGAGCAGTTTGAGGGAATCTGCGATGAGCATGGAATCTGACATAGGCTTGATTAAATGATGTGTGACAATGCAATGAGCATTGTGAGGCCGTCCATAATGATTACCACCTGGATGATCCAGACATATGGAATGACCTGGCAGTTGAAGAACAGGAGACAATCGAAACTGCTTTGGGTAAAAATGGGCAACAACTACGGTTATAGCAGCTAGTGGTGGGCGGCATGTTGACGGACACTACAGTTGTCAGTTAAGCTCTTTCCGAAGCATCCAAGGTTAGCTCATTGCTCCACACTAGCACCTATTTTAAAGAGCCATTTGAAGGTGCCTTCGGAGTGAGGGGAACCCCTGCAGCAGTGAATTGACACTGGAATTGAGGCAGGTGAGGGCAGGGCTCAGTCACGACTACCTGAGGTTTTGTCGGATGCTGGAAGAAGGTGGGCATAAGGATTTGACATTTTCACTGAGAGAATGGAAACCACTGAAAGTGTGGATGGACCACTCTTAAGCCGTTTGTAGGAGCCACAGATATTACCCAAGGAGATAAAGTCGTAACAATCAGTGAAGTGGTTCCTTGCATTCTTTCCCTAAACCATCATCTGGAGATGGATTCACAAGTGATGTATCTTACTGGTCTAGTCCGAAATCTCCAAGCATCATTGAAGAGGAGATTTCTTGGGATCTTTGTCGATGTCAAGATGGCCACCCTGTCAGGAGTGATTGCACCCTTCTCAGACTGTCTATCTTAACGCAGCTGTGCTAGATCCCTCCTTTACCCTGATGTGGCTGGAACATCGTGTTCAGCTGGAGGATGATCTGAAGGATAAAGGAATTGAAAACGGTGAAAGGTGTGTATCTATTTATTATAAAAACATTAGAAGTTTGCTAATAATGTTTAGCCCAATTTGTCATTTATACAGTGAGGGAAAATATTATTTGATCCCCTGCTGATTTTGTATGTTTGCCCACTGACAAAGAAATGATCAGTCTATAATTTTAATGGTAGGTTTATTTGAACAGTGAGAGACAGAATAACGACAAAATCCAGAAAAAAGCGTGTTAAAAATTTTGTAAATTGATTTGCATTTTAATGAGTGAAATAAGTATTTGATCCCCTCTCAGTCAGAAAGATTTCTGGCTCCCAGGTGTCTTTTATACAGGTAACGAGCTGAGATTAGGAGCACACTTAATTGGGAGTGCTCCTAATCTCAGCTTGTTACCTGTATAAAAGACAACTGTCCACAGAAGCAATCAGTCTATCAGATTCCAAACTCTCCACCATGGCCAAGACCAAAGAGCTGTCCAAGGATGTCAGGGACAAGATTGTAGACCTACACAAGGCTGGAATGGGCTACAAGACCATTGCCAAGCAGCTTGGTGAGAAGGTGACAACAGTTGGTGCGATTATTTGCAAATGGAAGAAACACAAAAGAACTGTCAATCTCCCTCGGTCTGGGGCTCCATGCAAGATCTCACCTTGTGTAGTTGCAATGATCATGAGAACGGTGAGGAATCAGCCCAGAACTACACAGGAGGATCTTGTCAATGATCTCAAGGCAGCTGGGACCATAGTCACCAAGAAAACAATTGGTAACACACTACGCCGTGAAGGACTGAAATCCTGCAGCGCCCGCAAGGTCCCCCTGCTCAAGAAAGCACATGTACAAGCCTGTCTGAAGTTTGCCAGTGAACATCTGAATGATTCAGAGGAGAACTTGGGGAAGTGTTGTGGTCAGATGAGACCAAAATCGAGCTCTTTGGCATCAACTCAACTTTGGGGGTGTTTTTCTGCTAAGGGGACAGGACAACTTCACCGCATCAAAGGGACGATGGACGGGGCCATGTACCGTCAAAATGGGTGAGAACCTTGGGGGAGAACCTCCATGTACCGTCTTGAGTGAGAACCTCCTTCCCTCAGCCAGGGCATTGAAAATGGGTCGTGGATGGGTATTCCAGTATGACAATGACCCAAAACACACGGCCAAGGCAACAAAGGAGTGGCTCAAGAAGAAGCACATTAAGGTCCTGGAGTGGCCTAGCCAGTCTCCAGACCTTAATCCCATAGAAATTCTGTGGAGGGAGCTGAAGGTTCGAGTTGCCAAGCGTCAGCCTCGAAACCTTAATGACTTGGAGAAGATCTGCAAAGAGGAGTGGGACAGAATCCCTCCTGAGATGTGTGCAAACCTGGTGGCCAACTACAAGAAACGTCTGACCTCTGTGATTGCCAACAAGGGTTTTGCCACCAAGTACTAAGTCATGTTTTGCAGAGGGGTCGAATACTTATTTCACTCATTAAATGCAAATCAATTTATAACATTTTTGACATGCGTTTTTCTGGATTTTTTTGTTGTTATTCTGTCTCTCACTGTTCAAATAAACCTACCATTAAAATTATAGACTGATCATTTCTTTGTCAGTGGGCAAACGTACAAAATCAGCAGGGGATCAAATAATTTTTTCTGTCACTGTAGAGCATTTTTCTTTGCTTAGTGAACTTCTAATGATAACCCTTTTTTTCTGGTTCTCTTTTTACTGTTTTCAACAGGTCTAATTCTCCAGGAGGCTTCAGAGTCTGGGGAACCTGTGGATCCAACCACGACTGAGGAAGAGGCGGAGGAGGAACAATCTCTGGCAGAGAAGACGGGGCTGTTTGCGACATATCGTAAAAGACAGAGGAGAGAGAGGAGTGTGGCACTCCAACAGCTCAGCTCAGTGGCTACTTTGACATTTGCAAAGGACAGGACAGTCTTTTGTTTTGGGCTCCGAACAGAAACACTCTTCCTTCACTGTTCCGAGTTGCGGTAAGGGTCTTGGCAATGTGTCAAGTGCTCCCGTGGCGCGTGTTCAGCCATGGGGGAATCATACCGCCACCCCCATTGCTCACAAATGAGTGACACACTCTTGGCCAATTTAATATTTTGCAAATACTGTGGACTGTAAGAGTTGACCATAGAAATCAATTAATTTTACATTCTCGCTGAGGAACTTTTCAAAATGTTACACTTGATGCAGTGTTCCCCAACTTAAAAAATCGGAGACATGTTATCTTATATTGCTAAACAGTCTGATCCACTGCACTGCTGTTCCCACTAGATAACATAGGGTTACACTTATCTATTTTGAAACTAGAATAAATGTATCTGACACGCATGTAGATGCTCCCTTGTTATTTACTTAATTAATTTATTTAATTATGAGATTAGATGGTTCCCAAGTATTTTTGGAGTAACTGCTGTGTTTTTTGGAAAGAGGGAAGAGGATGAAGGCTTTTATTTGTACCAATAGGAGGACAGTAGTGTCGCTACAGAAAGGTTGGCTGTACTATGCTTTGTGTGTTGTTTGGTTGCTGGTTGTTGTGTTAGTTGTTGTTCTTGAGGTGTTATGAGCTTTGAGGTCATCCTGTCTGTTATCAGTATTGTGACTTATGGTTGGTGGTTTGTTAATATTCACATACAGGACACACAGTTCTCATGAATGCTGTCATAGTATTGTTACTATAATTGGAACTTACTTTTTCAATAATTTCTTTTGACATTTTAGAATTTTACAATGAGAACCTTAAAAGTTTTACGATAAAAACATTTAATTTAATAAATACAACTCTCTATTGCAGTTACTTTGTCTTTGCAATTGGCCATCATTTCCTTTCCTCCTTATGAGTTTGTGTACTAGTAGTGTAAGAGAAACTGGAAATACACATTTTGATTTAAATTGGCCTAAAATACTTAACCATCGGTGCGAGGACTCAAAATTCAATGTTTTGGACTTAACTTGACTATCTGTTCTGTGGACCTTGGGACTTACTTGAGACTTACCCTTCAGTACTTGGGACTTGAAAAATTTTGACTTGGTCATGTAGTTTCTCACATAGGGCCTTATGTAGCTTCTCACACAGAGCCTTATGTAGTTTCTCACACAGGGCCTTATGTAGCTTCTCACACAG
>JACXGI010020942.1:0-10668 GCA_016801175.1 Esox masquinongy | reverse complement strand
AGAGATTAAGAGGAGACAAAATCGCAGTGCCGGCAATTATCTTTATTCATACAGATATATCTGGAGACAGTGTGGCATTCAGTCCAACAGAGTCTGACACAATCACAGCACACACAGTTCTTATAGCATGAGCCCCCTACCCTAGATTTTCCCGTTTTTTCTACTTTTCTGGTTCAGGGAGCGGTTCATACCATATATGAGTAAGATATACGTTGTTTAACGCATCTTCTCATGGCAGCTGCCGTCTTCGGGTTTCCCTGTTGTTATTCCAACCAATCGACTTGTAGCTCCAGAGTCTTTTCCCTTATTTGAAATTCTGCCCATTTACTACCACATACCAAACGGTCTGTTCTTGCTCCCAACTATTCTAGTGAGATAAGGATCCTGTCACCCCCTCCTCAAATGCAGGTACAATGTTTCTTAGTTCTACTTAGCCTTTAGCAGACTTGCATGTTATCTTAATGCTATTGCCCCACAGTACCCAGCTCCCAGCCATTGAAGACCTCCAGTGCAAGCGATGTCAGCGTAGGGTGTGCGGCATCAGGCCACAAACTGTTTGCCCACCTCCCATCAGGCAGGCGGTACAGGTCTCTCCATTCTCGCACAAGCAGGCTCAGGAACAGTTTCTTTCCATCTGCTGTAACCCTACTAAACTCTGTGACTTTCCATCACTAATAATACCCACCCTTGTACTACTGGACTCTTTCACTGCCTTCAAGTCTGATAAAATTTTTCACTTCACGTGTCATTGCTGCTATCCCTGCATTTCAGTTGCTCATGCTACCCTACTCCTTCAATTTGCCTCGATTGCAAATTCAGAATGCCATTGAGAACTGCCACAACTATTTATCTCAATTGTACATACATTATATTTAATACCTGTACATTTTCAGTAAATGTGTACATTTTCCACTGCACATGTAGAATTGCCAATTCAAATGTATTTGCATTAATTGCATTAAACACAAAATATTGAAATTTTGGGCCCAATTTGGACATTTTCACTTAGGGGCGTACTCACTTTTGTTGTCAGCGGTTTAGACGTTAATGGCTGTGTGTTGAGTTATTTTGAGGGGACAGCAAATTTAAACTGTTATACAAGCTGTACACTCACTACTTTACATTGTAACAAAGTGCCATTTCTTCAGTGTTGTCACATAAAAAGATATAATCAAATATTTGCAAAAATGTGAGGTGTGTACTCACTTTTGTGAGATACTGTATACTTAATACTTGTACATTTTCTACATTCCTCTATTTGCACTTCTGCTTAGACACAAACTGCTTTTTGTTGTACTATACTTGTACTGTTCAATGACAATGAAGTTGAATCTAATCTAGCCTACAATAATCTTTGTACAAGAGTACACACTTTAGTTCCACTAATGTAGTACTATGTAATATGTAATTTGAGATTCAGCCAATGCTTTCGATTTCCTCGTAGTTCACATAGTGTAGTGGTTAGCTATTCAACTGTTATTGTATGAAAGACCATCTAAAGTAATCTTTGTACAAGAGTACACTTTAGTTCCATTAATAAACGTTCTGTTGCCCACGTTATTCCAGCAAAAATATAATGGCTAGGATAAAAGTTGCATTTAGAGACTATATGGAGATGGACTGACTGCCAACAAGCCTTGTGGTCTTGTGGGGTGGTCCCCAACCTTCAATATTTTGACCCCGGTTTGATTCCCCTCTCAGACGTTCCAATTTTTGTCTCTTAGAAATATTTATCCACTCAGTACTTTTCAGCCGTCGTTGAGTGAGGAACAGAAGCATTCAATTTGCAGTGGTCTCTTAATTTTAATCCTTCTGTTCCTCACTCAAAACCATCCTTTTCAATTTTTTGGAAAGGAAAGAAAGAGGTGCAGTGGTCTCTTAATTTTTTCCAGAGCTGTATATCCATTTCTAATACCATGAATCTCATATATTTAAGAGAATAATTGTATTACGGGACCCTTTTATATTATTGTTTTCTAAAGAAACGAACCAGCCATGGAGTGATTGCAGTCATTGTTTTCATTATAGGTATTGTATATGTATTAGCTAGCCATCTACAGTAATCTTTGTACCAGAGTACACTTTAGTTCCGTTAATAAATGTTCTGTTGTCCACGTTATTTCAGCAAAAATGTAATGGCTGAGATAAAAGTTGCATTCCCGGTGTTTAAGTAGCGTAATGGTTAAAGACACAGTCTGCCACATATAATATTTTACCAGCCAGGGACAACAACATTTATCCCTTCTAATCGCGGGCCAGCTGAACTAGGCTTGCCTGGTTCCTTTTCTGGTTTTAATTTGATTTCATTATTTATCTGAAGAGTTTATTTAAAACTTTAATAGCTTCCACCTCATATGACTTTCATGAATACAAGAAACTGCTATTGGTTCATAAACCTTGTCTGTTCAATATATGTTCATTTTTACTTTGTCACATCTGGGGAACACTAGGGGAATCACTTTCACAGCCAGAGTTACATAAGAATTCAGCAAAAGTCATCAACGACATTGTGCTTTATTAATATAAGGTATTTGCCGCAAAACAAACATTCTGAATATATTGTTGAACTAGTTTCTTAGCTGTTATTTTTTTATACACAATAGCAATAAAGACTAATTTCACATCATTTGTCATTCTTTTTTTGGGGATACCTACATATAGTAGATCCTACTCCATATAATGTTCCATAGTAGCTCAATCTTAAAACAATGACATATGGCAAGGGTCTCCCACTTTTTGGTGCATGAGAGCTCCTTTTAACAAGCAAACTTTTGTTATGAGCTACGCGTTTATTTTGTTATTATTTGTTTTATTTCAAATAGACATTATTTTGTCCTTTATTCTTAAACTTTTACAAATCCAGACAAGGTTATTTTTCATTAACCTTGTCTGTTCTATATACATGAATATTTTATACTTTTTTCATTTTAACTTTGTGAAACCCTAGGAAAAATGCTTGTCTTTGTGCTTTTTTGCTGTTACTTTGTTCAGGCTTTTTAGCTGTGACTGTTGTACCTCATCATTAATTGTAATCACCTGGTGATCCAGGTCTAAATAAGTCCCTGATTAAAGGGTTCCCAGTCCAGAGTAGAGTTTGAGGGCTAAAGGATGGAGCTATTCCTCTTCTGATAGGTGAACTACAATGGTGTTTCTTTTTCAACAGCCAAGGTGGAGTCAGCTGTAGCCAGAAGAGAGTATGGGACAATAGTTCTTCAGAGCCCAGTGGTTTTTGATCACTTCATTCGAGTGTGACCTGTTTTCAGGTGATTAGCCATGTGGCTGTCATCTACATTGCTTATACAGTAGTTACTGCCATTACTGCCTGGTTGGGTAAGCTGCCCAAAGGCATACAGGTAGAGGTGTGGTCACTGGCGCCAGTCTGGGTATGACCTTTCTACACATAGTTTTCTACACATGGTTTAATCAGATGTGTTCTGAGGCAGACCATAAGGCTGAGAAGGCCATTAAGCTGATAGAAAATGTTGTACTATTCAGGTTGAGGAGATGCCTGCTATCAAGACTGCTATCATTGCTTAAATGCAACTGGCCATTGGTGAAGGGGTATTGCAGAAATATGGCCTATTGGGGCTAGTGCCTGAGACACCAGGACAGCTCACCACCTCTGTTTGGGATGATGTTCCCTGATCCTTAACTTAAGTGCATTGGAGATGTGGCCAAATATACAGCTGAGCACAGAGAAGTGTGTTTCAACAATGCCCCTCACTTTTTTTGTCACATTTAATACTGCTGCGTGGTTCTTCTGGTTCAGGAGCATTTTGCTCCGAGGAGCATTTTTCATGCGTTTTATTTAAAACTAGCAAATGGAAATTTGGGAAATTTAAGAGAAAAAAATACTATTGTTTGTATTATTAATGTGCATTTTATTAGAGACCGATGCAATAACATTAACATTTGTTTAAACCTTTGTTTTATAATTTTCCAATTTTAATTAGCTGTTTTAATGTTCTCTTCACAATTTTTATTTTAACTTTTAACTGAACAATTTTATTGTCACAATTCATGCTCAGTGTAAAAAAAAAAGGTATTATTATCTTAGCATGAAAGCATTTGATAAAATCTTTTGGCACAGAGCATTACGTATAATACCAGTCAAAGGTTAGGACACATTCAAGGGAATTTCTTTAGTTTTACTATTTTCCCCATTCTAAAAATAATATTGAAGACATCAAAATTATGAAATAATACATACGGAATCATGTAGTAACCAAAATTGTGTGAAAAGTGTCAAACATATCAAATACATTTCATAATGCAGATTCTTCAAAGTAGCTATGCTTTGCCTTAAAAATAAAAGCTAAAAATAAATATAATCAAAACATGTACAATGGAGTAAGCGAGAGATCAATAAGTAACACCATATGAGCTGATACATACTAAATGGATGGTTGCTGTGATCAGAGATGTGCACAATCCATTTGATCCATTTTATTTAATGGTATATATATTTGTCTGAGACATGAAAATGTACCATGGTTTTATCTTTAAAGTGAGATGGAACTGCCATGGCAGGCACTTAAATAATAGCGTCCTTTACTAAAATGTACCATGCCTTCGGGAGGTATTCACCTATTCCATATGTTGTTATATTTTAGGTTTAATTTAGATTTTTTCCATCTATCTACGTGTAATACCCCATAACGATGAAGTGAAAACACTTCTAGATATACAGCTCCGGAAAAAATTAAGAGACCACTGCACCTTTTTCTTTCCTTTCCAAAAAAGTTGAAAAGGAAGGTTTTGAGTGAGGAACAGAAGGGTTAAAATTAAGAGGTGCAGTGGTCTCTTAATTTTTTCTGGAGCTGTATGTGCCACAATTATATCTCTGAGGTCTACAGAGATTTCCCTGGACTTCATGGCTTGGTTTTTACTCTGACATACACTGTGAAGTGTGGGAACTTTTATAGACAATTGTGTGCCTTTCATGTCATATTTAATCAATTGAATTTGCTACAGGTGAACTCCAGTCAAATTCTAGAGACATCTCAATGATGATCAAAGGACACGGAATGCATCTGAGCTCAATTTGCAGTGTCATGGCAAAGGTCTGAATATTTATGAGATTTTTCCGTTTTTCATTTTCCATAAATTGGCATAAATTTCTAAAAATGTGTTTTTACTTTGTCATCATATGGTACTGTGTATAGATTGATGGCAGCAAAATATATTTATTCAATTATAAATGGCACTGTATATCATATAAAAGTCTGAATCACTAAAATAACTTTATCATGGTTTAATCTTGTGGTTTTAGCCTTCAAGTATAATGACACAACTATGCAGGGGGAGAATGGAGGACAAACGCAATTACAGCTTTTTCTTGAGTATATGAATAGCTTTGTAGAAAAATGCATTGAAATATGGGAGCTTTACTTTTTTTTTATTCCTTGATCGGTTCAGAGTTCACCCACCAATTGTTTTAACACTACACCACTGCAACCAGGGTACTACAATTGTATCTCGTAATCCTTTATACTGGCACCAGTGCATTCAAACTAACTCTACTTCATTTGGCTAGTTTTACTTTCACGTTTGGTTGACCTGCTTACAAAAGCTGCAAAAATTAAATTGTTTGATATTTTAAAAATGTAAACCAGCGATGTAGCCTACTGTAGATGGCATAATTACTCCCTACACTATTCCATGCTTGTTTTCTCACTTTAAGAGAAATTCAGTGAACTTTGTAGAATTTTAGTATAGCTGATAATGTGAAAGATGAAAATAGGAAAACATCCTCATCGTATTTGTTTCTTTAATTTCCGTTGGCTAAATTACTGTCAATACATCAGAAAAAAATACTATGGGTCTTTAATGTCTTTTTAGTCTTTACCATGATTTTTTTGTTGTTGATTTTTTTTAACTCTTCGGTTTCATTGCGTTGCATTTGTTCATTGTCGTGTTGCATTGTGAAGCACCGCCCAATGATTTTCTTGTACATAAGATGCTTCTGTAACCTTCTGAATTAATTCTGTTGCTACCATCATTCATTACATCATCAATAAAGATGAGTAACCCATTCCAGAGGCCAGACAGGCCCATGCCCTGACACTACCTTCATGCTTCACAGATGAGATGGAGGCTTTGATTCATCTTCAGTTTCTTTTTTCTTCTTCACACTTTAGCCTTCACATCACTTTGATTAAGGCACACCTTCATCTCATACGTCCACAACACCTGGTTTCCAAACTGTACTGGCTGTTCTGTTTATTTTTTAGCAAATTCTTATCTGGCCTTTCTGTTTTTAGTGCTGATCAGAGGTTTGCAAATTGCAGTTTGCCTTTGTAATTCTGCTGCCTAAGTCTTCTGCAAACAGTAGATTGTGACACTCCAGCATGTAGATTGTGACACCCCAACAAACATCTGCTGTTTTCCTTGGCCGACCTGGTTGTTGCTGTTTGCTGAAGACACCAGTGGTTTCATTCTTTTACAGGACATTCCAAACTGTTGATTTGGCTATGCCCAACGATTGTGCTAAGGTTCTAATTGAGTTCCTCTTTTCTTTTAGCATTCAAATCACTTGTTTTTTTTGTCATGGACAGCTCCCTACTCTTCATGTTTGATTATGCTTTCTGACATCAGTGTTCAATTTGGCACCCTTTTTTGATACACATTTTGACTAAAATATCTTCCAATATTAGTCACATTTGTGTCATTTGAATAATGATTTAGTCTTGTTATTGTCAAAATGACGAAAACAGTGAGCCATTTTAGTCAGCAAAATGCCCTTACATTTTTGCCACATTTTATTCAAATTGCAGGCAAAGTTAGCTATTGGTGGGTGAAACTGTAAATCTTAGCAGCCACTTTTATCCTGCAAAATCTACTAACAACACGATTTCAATAAAATGACTGTCTACACCTCCTACCCCTACCAGCCTCAATTTGCTTGCACATGATTCAACAGAAGAGAGTTTTTTGCTGAATGAGAGTATATATAAAAGTGTCTTCTGTATTGCAAGTTACTCTCTTTTTTGGTGCTTGAAATCGGGCACATTCTTCTCTCCCTGTCATCTTATCCCTTAGTCTCTCACAAGAGAAAGTACTGTCCTAAGTATTCTGTCAATGTACCTGGTCAAATAAGGGTTGATAAACTACTCTAAATGGGTGCTTATAATATGTTTCAACCCCCCAACACAAACACACATTTTGTAGAACATTTTCCCAAATTCACTTTTCTTAATTATATTTATATTATATTTTAATGGTTAGGATTATTTTGTAGTTTTTTTGTGTGTTTTACATTTATAGAGAAAAATCAATATGGGGGCATTTCAATTATTCAATTACAATAGAATAAAAAATAGGTCTGGAAAAATATAGTCATTGGTGTAATTGTCTTTTAATAGCAAATCTGGCCCATTGCTTTCAGTGAAATAGATATCTGTAGCCTACGTCCGCTCTCATCTAATAACAAATAAAACAAGATGTACTTACTCAAACAAGAAAGATGTATTTACTTATGATACACTCCTGCAACTAAGACTTAATTTGCAGTTTTGTTTAGGTTTTAATGAAGGTGATAAGGAGTGGATAGACTAGTGCGTAAAGCGCCTACCTTATGTGGCTGCTGTAAAATTGTGTTTGAAGTAATTTTTTCTTTCATGCACTCGTGTAAACACAATAGAAAGGCGCAGGGAACAAACAATTTTAAGTATGTTATTTGTACTCTTAAAACATTAACTCAGCATTGTACTAGCATCCACAAATAGTATCCACAAGATTTATTTGCAATTTTTTGGCAATACTTAAAAATTGCATGTACTTCATGACTGTTTTGCGAGCCATTCATACAAAGGAGCTGATCGCACTGAAATGCCATCTCTCTTTCCAAAAACATGAGACCTTAGTCACATACATATGTTCGTCTCATAATTCTAGTCTCGTTTTAATCAGCCGGAATGAAAAATAGTTTTATTTAGTTAGTTATAATCTGATCAATTGCCAATGAAAAATATGTGTTTAAAAATATTTTTGTCTCTGTTTTTTTTGACAAAATTAACACTGACTTACATCAAATGATGACTCCAAAGGCAAAAGCAAAGGATGGAACTGAGACTTCAATGAGTAAACAGTCAATGCATCAGGAAACACCTGAACAATTAGAAACACCTGTGAGCCAAATAACCCAATACTTATGCTCACATAAAATAGGGGGACGGAACTCTGACAGTGCTGTCATTTTGAGTGGGTAAAACATATAAGTGAAATTAAAGGTGACATACAGTACTTTTGCCTCATATTCAGTTGGATTTTCCTATACCTTGAGTGTACAGCAAAAATAGCAATTCTGACTACACAGTCCCAGTAGTTATGGAGGGCACTGTTCATTAGCTAACTAATGTTGGACAAATGGTAGTTTTCATGAACGTCACATTTCACAAAATGCTGTGCATTTGGTGCACAAAACCACTCAGACAGCTAGATGTAAAATTGTACAATATGAGTTCCTTGTGGAAGCACGATTGCTTTGATTTTCTTTTTGTTGATCATTGCACATGACAATGTGGAGATGTGAGTTCCAACCTCCTTTTGGAGAGCTATTTTTTTAAGTGATTTGTTTTGCATTAAAAAAAGAAATTGTGACTGGTTGTTTTAAAGACACATAAAAAGGTAATACATTTTTATAGTTTCATTTTTATAATTAAGGCCCATAAAAGAAATGTTGTGCAACCCAGAAACTTCTCCAGGGTTTCAGAACATACAAGGGGTGTGAATCAGGTTTTTTACAATCAACGGTGATGGAAATTAAGCCAATGGTTGAGCAGGCTAACTACCCGATACCATCTGCAAAAAATAGTTGAGGCTGAGAAAATATTGTATCGAGCTAAAGCCCCAAAAGCCTGGTTCTGGTAATGTGCCTTGTTTATCTGTATGCACCGACTGTAACAGCGTAGTTCGCACTATATCTGTCATGTCCTCAGTTAACGTTAGCTATTGCCTTTGGTGCTAACAGCTTGCTAAAAGCAGCATGAAAACCCACTGATGGAAAATTGAGCCATTTCTTTGACTAATGTGGTCTACATTAGTCAATGGCCCTGTGTTCTGCTACTGACACCTACACCACAGCCAATGCAATACATGGCTTCTGAGAAAACATCTGTGTGGGAGGGGTTGACAACTGTTTGAGCAAGCCTAAAAAAATACTTAAGATTTTTGGCGTAGGTGTTTAGGGAAATAAAATGTAAATGTGTTTACGACCACTTTCATACAGATACCAATTGAAATTTGTGACGGTAAACTTATGCTTAATTTCCTATGCATTTACATTTCAAAGAAACATTTCCAGTTTCGGTGCAACACAACTTAGATCAGAGCACTTCTGGCTTTTTTGTATATATTGCTTATTAGTTTAAAGACTATCAGCAGATATTATATTAATGTCTCTGTTTCCCAACAGTGTTTCCCAACAGTCATAAATATGATCGTGATATTTGCCATAACTCTTGCATTCAATGATGGGGTTTTATCTTTGACATCAGGTAAGTGACTGTAATTTACGAAAAACATGACTTGTTCTTAATAGTTGGCTTTGTGAAACTGTCCATTAGAATAAACAAATATCTAATTCTGTATGGACAAGAGGAGATATAGTATGTAACCTTACACTGCTTTTCCGCCAAGCAGTATACATATATACATCAAATGTCACAAAAATGTTTGCATTGCATAAAGATGTAATTTAACTTTGATAATCAATGTCTCACTGCATATTGGAAACTTGCTAATCAATGCATGTTCAGTGAAATAGAACATGCATTGAGAAAATTTCTGAGGTATGAATGAAACAGAATTAATATGTTTACTGTTTCCTCTAGACAGAAGAGAAATTGATCACTATTTGAATAATCAGCCAAACTGAATTAATACATTTTTTAGTCACATGAATATTATTTATATATATATTAGGGGTGTTGTGATATACCAGTGTTGACGATAACCGTGATATTTAAAAAATGCAATATTGATATAATGTTAATAATACGCATATGATAATATTGTATTCACTATGCGAAACTGAAGTTGTATTTTTCCAACAACCCCTCTCGGTTTTTCGATACCTTATTCATATCAACTATTGACAAACGATGCATGTGCTTAAACAAGGAGACTGGACCTATGTACTGGCGTTGAAATCAACTCGTTCGCCCCACTAGAACCCCCGGGTGAGATCCGCAAAAAACGTGACGTTTTTTGTAGCCTGTTCACATGGAAAAAAGAATGTTGTATTTTTCCCAAAACTCCTCTCGGTGTTAGGCCTTGTGGATCGTTTGTTTATCAGTTCATCTGGTTAACTTTTCACTATCCATTAAGTGTAATTGTTCCTTTTGTACGCTTTTATTTTTTATTTGTACAGTTATGGTTACAGACTCTCCACCTCATACACTCATATTTTGAGTGTAATTCATTTGCAAAAAAAGAGGGAAAAAGCACATTAAACAAAGTTGAAGATGAATTTGACTAATAGCATTTTTTTTCTTCAAATTTTCTATAGATACCGCGATAATATCATTACCGTGAATTCTGTCGGCCATGATAATCGTGCAGTGAAAATCGGATATTGTGACAGCCCTAATACATATATATATATATATATATATATATATATATGTATATATATATATATATATATGTATGTATGTATGTATGTAT
>JACXGI010020941.1:0-10670 GCA_016801175.1 Esox masquinongy | reverse complement strand
ATTACTAAAGCTGATTTCTACAAAGATGGAGTACTGATCAGGAATGAGACCACAGGAGAGATGACCATCCCTGCAGTATCAAAGTCAGATGAAGGCTTTTATAAATGTAAATCTAATGAAGGAGAATCACCAGGAAGCTGGTTGACAGTGAGAGGTGAGAAAACGATTATCATCACAGCACCTTAACATCTGTGATAGTCTATCATGTGTAAGGTATTGTTGAACACATCTATTAAAATCAGCAAGATCAGGAAGGTCTACTTATCTCAAATGTATACTGTCCATCTACAGGAATAAGTCCACTACTTTCCATGTATTCTCTAGTCCACTACTTTCCATGTATTCTCTAGTCCATTGCTTTCCATGTATCTCTTGTCCACTACTTTCCATGTATTCTCTAGTCCACTACATTCCATGTATTCTCTAGTCCACTACTTTCCATGTATCTCAAGTCCACTACTTTCCATGTATTCTCTAGTCCACTACATTCCATGTATTCTCTAGTCCACTACTTTCCATGTATCTCAAGTCCACTACTTTCCATGTATTCTCTAGTCCACTACATTCCATGTATTCTCTAGTCCACTACATTCCATGTATCTCTAGTCCACTACTTTCCATGAATTCTCTAGTCCACTACTTTCCATGTATTCTCTAGTCCACTACGTTCCATGTATTCTCTAGTCTAGTACTTTCCATGTATTCTCTAGTCCACTGCTTTCCATGTATTCTCTAGTCCACTGTTCCGTACTTCTTTAGAGGGAACCATAACACCCCGGTGTACGGGTTCTCTCCGTGAGGTAGAGAGGGTGCCGTGAGGGCCCGTGCATTAAAAGGGACCACTGACCACAGGGAGCCATTTAAACTGCTTTATTAACCATACAGACAAAACATTTGGGGAAAAGTGGCTGGGTGGATCCAAAGAAATGAAGTCAAAATAAAACAGAAACCTCCCCCTCTTTTCTAACTAAACAAAACATACAGGGGGTGGCCCGTCCAAGTCTTACCAAGTGTATTTAGACAATGGACTCTCTACGGGTAAATTTAGGCCCAAGGACGTCTTGACTAGACACTCCCAAGATGTCTTCCCCGTTTCCCCTGGGATAACAAAAGAAAAGTCCTATGACGAACAATAATTAACAAAGATTTAACAAAGATTTACAAAAACGGAGGATGGACACTTGAACAATCCAAAAATGACCACTCCAGCACCGACTACACAGAACACAGATAGACAGAGAGAGAACTGGGGCAATGGAAAACAGCTGACATAGTATAATACTGTTCACTATTCTCTAGTCTTCACCTCCCTCTGTCTGAAACTGTTATAGTGTTGTCTCTCCAGTCGTCGTAGGTCCTCATTAATGTTTACTTTACCAATGACAAGATGTTAAAATGTTTTTTGATGTCCTCTCCAGGTCCTCTGGTCTCCTCTTCACTGTCCAGACTGCTGTGTGGTCTTCTGGTGGTGTCTCCGTTTCTACTGGTGTCCATCATACTGATTGTGAAATGCCACAGGGCTCGAAGTGACCTCTTTATCCAGATTCTTTTTTTTTTTTAAAGACCAAGTAAAAAACAAACATGAATACACAATTCATTTGACACAAAGATATTCTTCCATGGAAATATTCCTCTATTATCTTTTGGAATTGCCCTACAGGCAACTAACAGCTGACTAAGGCACTGTATATTGTTCTTTATTCCTGTTAAATTTATATTGAATCAAATGGTTTATACATGTTCCCAGGAACAGCTATTTCTGTCAACTGTACATTTTGATAGCTTTTCGTTGCAAGAAGTGAAGTGACATTTTGATTTGTTCTGATGGATTATTCTGTAAAGCTGTGTAATGTTCAATAAAATGCAATTCTCCGTTCCGTAATTTTCCTTTAGATGTGTGTTCAACAATCAAGACCTCTCAAGACCAGTTCCAATGTGATTGCATCAGTGCTGAGACCGAATCATCCTTGTGATCATTAAAGCAGATTGTCAACCTTTTTTATCATGTTGATGTTGTTTCCATTAATTTCCAGCGTCCTCAGAGGACCATGTGTCCCACCTAGCTATTAAAGCTAAGTAAGGAAATGTAACTAATTATTTCAGGCCAGTTTCCTCTGATGATAAGCAGAGTCGGACCTGGTTGGTCCCTGGTGATGCTGCTGGAAGTGGAGTTGGAGGGCCAGTAGGGGGCGCTGTTCCCTCTGGTCTAAAGATGGTTGAGGGAATCATTGGTCTGCATAAGGTGCCGTATTTCATGTGGGACATTAATAGGGTGTCTTGACTCTCTGTGGTCATTAAAGACCCCATGACAGTAGCAGTGTTAAACTCTGTGTCATGGCTCATACAAACATGGCCGCCTAATCATCATGTTCCTACGTTTTATTGGCTTGAATGCCTTAACTTACACCTCTTCATGGTCAGTGTTTAAAATATTAGGAACTGAAGTGTTGTTTTAACAGGTTGTGTGTTACATAATGGCATTATTTTAATATAGGTTAAAAGCAATGTATAGGTATATTGTGTTAAATGTATTTTTAATATTATTTGCAATGTTTAGACTTAAAGTATAATTATATTTGGTTAGCAGATGCTAGCAGATAGCACAGTTCATTCTATACTTTGTATTAAACTAAAATAATGTGTGTTTATATGTGAAATTTAAATGTTTTAAAAAAAAAATTCAGATGTTTTTATTTTGTGCCTTTGCGATGTGTAACCCAGATCCATATGAAATACAAAATACAAAATAAAACTCTTCTAAAACTAAAATCGTTGTAAAAATGCAATATTTCATAAAGATAAAATGCCCACCAGTAAATGTTCACTTGCCCATTGTCATTATTGATTAAGCCAATCTACTTACAAATACTATCAGATAACTTTGCTGTATTGACACAGAGGACTCCTGTCTCAGTGAGAGGTGGGTGATGGGCTGAGTTTGTGCCTGGTACTCTCCATCCCACAACACCACAGCCCAAGATCCATTCCCTGGACCCAGTAGATTAACCCCCTTCTTGTTGATGGACTCTCTGGCCACAGCCCAGCCAGTCCTTCCCTTCAACTGCACTTCATAGGAAAATTTACCTGAGGAGAACCCCTCTTTTTTAAAAACGCAGGGAAGAGTCTCAAACCTTTCAGGTTTTGCTGGGAGGTCTTGCTTTGTCTGTCCAACTTGTATTTGTCAGCTCAGCCTGGCTCCTCTCAATGGCCTGCACCATAGCAGCCAAGACCTGCTCTCTGTCTGATATCTCTCTGAGTCTCTCTTTCTGAGCTCCACTGCCTGTTGGATGTCCTTGACCTTCTGCTGCCTCTCCTGGATCATCCTTTGAACTTCAAGCTTAGTCTTCGCCACCTGAGCCTTCCTCACTTCACACTCTTCTGACATCGGGACAGTTACATGAGTCCTGTGCTCTGTCTCGTAGCAGAACTGACACACACTAATCTGCTCTTCCCTACAGAACATCTCCAGGGGTCTGTCGTGCTTCATGCAGACCCTCTGCTCCAGGTCCTCCACAGAGTTGATCAGCTGGTGTTTCTTGAACGGCGCCACTCTGTGGTGGGGCTCCAGGACAGTCTCACAGTAAGAGGCCAGACACACCAGGCAGGACTTGGAGGCCGTGAGCTTTGTGTCAGTGCAGATGTCACACGGCACCTGTACAGGTTTTGCAAGGCTTCTGGTTTGTGTTTGTCCTGGGGTGAGGGGCGTGGCTTCAACCAGAGCCAGCTTCTCCAGCCGAGCAGCCATGTCAGAAATGAACATATTTACAGGAACCTCCGGTCTTGTGTTGAATGTCTCATTGCATGTGGGACAGCGGCACGGGTCAGTGCTGTCCCAGTATCTGGTTAAACAGGCCTTGCAGAGGTTGTGTCCACATGGGATGGACACTGGCTCCTTGAACACATCCAGACAGATGGAACAATGAAACAGCTCATCGGACAGCAGAAGGCTGCAGGACGTCATTGATTAGGACAGATCAAACATCAACACTTATGAGTCTGAAATTAGTGTTTTTCTACATCAACAATGTACCAGTGAACCCTTTACTCACCTCATCATGTTGAAAGCTCTGGTGATTCTATCAGTGCACTGATCGATACTGTTTTGAACAGCAGGTTTCCAGTTTTACTTTAGTGAACTGATATTAGCTCCTCCCTGCCCAGTAGAGATATTGAGAGAAAGAGGGAGAGACAGAGAGAGAGAGACAGAGAGAAAATAGATTAAGAGAAACAGACAGAAAGAGAGAGAGACAGAGAGAGAGAGTGAGAGAGAAAAAGAGTACGAGAAAGGGGAAAAACAAGGCTGCATTTCGGCATCTTTTTCGGCATGTTCTCTATTCTCCAGGGCTACAACAAAAATGTATATGTTCCTGTTTTGGGGTCCTTGAGAAAAGTCCAATGGCCTTGTTATAAGTAATTTGAAAAATACATTTCTAATATTTTACCACATTGCATTCAGATGGCCCTGGAAATCTGACCCATCACCATGACGATGCTGTACTCTAGTGGCAAGACTAGATACATCCCGAAAAAAATGCCCTGAAATAACAAAGGCGAAATTGTTCTTACAAGATGTGTGTATAGTAGTTGTTGTATAGTAGTAGTTGTGATTTACATAATTTCAGGCCTTTCATAACATATTTTTTATTCATTTGTTTTTACTCAAGATCACAAGAATGAAAGATAGATAATTGTGAATGTCAACAAGGGTGTCAATGAAATAAATGTGTTTTCATTCTACATTGCGGGACAATTCTGCAACACAGGGTTAGTGTTAGTTAAGCCTAGTCCAGGAGCTAGTCTAGAACTGGGATTGATTTTGTCTGTACAAGACCAGGCGTTAACTTGGTCCATGAAATAAGTCCTGAGGTGTGTTAGGTGTCTTCACTGTAAAATGGAAACATTAAAGCACATTTAAAACATGCATAGCAGTCATATCAGTTGTGTTTTCTTCCATAGTAGTTTGGGTTTCACACAATCAACCAAACACAATAGCCCCTTTTATATTAAGGCAATAAAAATCCATGTCTCTACAAAAGCAGGAAACTGTGAAATGTAACGCAGAATTCGTGTCTCAAAGCCATAGTTACTGACCTGACCACCACATTTGGACATTCAACAGCGTTAAGAGGAGTTAAGAGGAGTGTTTAGTCAGAAGATGGACATATTTCCTAAGAATTTCAAGGTTACTAAGAGAAATGTGTGTTATTGTTTGGTTGTTGTTGTCTGACTCTTGTTGCCTAATTTGCCAATTGACAGCCTTATACAGTCTCATACATCACTATCTGAAGCCCAAGAGTGTCTCCAAGAACTGACACGGGGGACTTGAAAAGGAAATGTCATGATAAAAAAATATTTCACATAGCTATTTTACAAAATATTTTATTTCCTTAACACTTTAAATACAATGCCTTGCAAAAGTATTCAACTCCCAAACCATATTACGGAATTACAAATAGTACACTGGCCTTTTATAGGGTTAGATACTTATTTTAAAACAACAAAACTCAAACTCAATTATTGTAAGGTGACATTGGTTTTATATTGACACATATTTGTTAACTAGAACAGAAATATTAAATATGTTGCAGAAGTTTTTCAAATCCCACCCCTGCTAGTTTTTTAATGGAGTTAAGCGGATCCTCTGACTGTATTTCTCTTTTTTGCTCCATCCATGCTTCCTTCAATTTTATCAAGATGCCCAGAGTTACGTCCCCTGGACTGTTCTCTGTGTTTGTACTTGTTTGTCCTTTGTTTCTTTCTGTCATTAACTATTCAGGTGGTGTTCTGTGTTCCTGATAGTCCCTGATCATTGGTTCCTTCGTCATCAGTCTGGTTGCAGTGGTCCAATCAGTGGCCACTCCCTCTAATTGCTCCCATTTGTTCCTATCATCAATGACCAATCACACCACACTTCCTTTATTTTAAAACCCAACTTAAGTTTAACCCTGTTGGGAGTTTTCATCCCTCTAGTTGCCTTGACGTTGATTTAGAACCTTACATGTAGAATGTTCATACTTAGAAGAGAGAAATCCTCCTGTGTTTCGTGTGGCAATGTAATACATGTGGTTTCTGGGTTACTAGTGTTCCCTTGTGTGTACTTGTGTTGGTATTTGTTAATTTTACTCACTGTGTAATTATTTGTTCTACGGAGATCTTCTGTGTTTATCCCTTAGGAAGAGGAATGTACTTAGGGAGTTCATACAGGCCAGATGTTCATGGGCTTAAATTCTTCCTTTAGAACTGACTTGTCTACACACACCAGGTAAGATTCAGGGTGGACCTCCCCATGTATTTGTGTAGATAGAGAGCCTAGCTGTTCTATAGTAGGATAGTTCAGTTAGAGTTTGTTTTTACTTGCACTTTCTTTCCTTTGGTCCTGCCCTGCCTTTTTTCCCATAATACCGTGTGTTTACAATAAACTATAGTTATTACACAATATTCTTGGTGTCTCTCATCACTGTGCGCATTCACTATTCTGGCCAGTGAAAAGGAAATTGTTTCTTTCAACTGTTTCACACTTCCTCAGTTGGCAAACATTTTTAGTTTATTATTTATTATAGACAAAAAATATGAAATTACACTAAATACAGAAATGAACCCAAGCATGGACAACACATAAACAACTAGCCTGATAGAGGTGACAAACATATAGCAAAACAGCTATAAAACAATTACTACGTCATCACTAAGGTAACTGTATGTAGAAAATGTATAGAGCTTTAAAACTGTTTCACAAACACACACACACACACAAACACACACACACACAATTACTAACACATACACACTTTCAGATGTGTATGTGTTAAAACCGCTGTCAGCTAACTGTCAGGGCCCAGGACTTTAGTCCTTGACTTGTTCATTAGTCAGAGGTGGTTTCGTCATGCTGTATAAATACTGTTACCATAGTAAAATGTGAGCATTGTGTTCAAGACTGACTTCACGAGAGGCCCTGGAAAATAAGGGGTTTGAGGTTAAGTAAATTGTACATTTGGGCTTTGTCTTAGAAGTGGTGTTACTTTTTTGGTTTAGGCATTAGGAATTATGTTTGGGTTGTGTTAAAGCTAGTTCTCCACAAGGGTAGAATAAATTATGTGGGCATTTTCATTTTACAGATCTAATTAGGACAAGAAGTTCTCACAAGAACATAAAAACATGTGACAAATCTGCCTTTAAGATATTTTGCATGTCCACATGATGACAAAGTCCAAGTTTAGGGGTTAGGTTTAGGGTCAAACTTCCAATTATGGTTAGTCTTAGAGACAGACAGATACTCATCAGGAAGTCAGAATGGAGCACTCCTGGTTCTGTTTGCTACTCTGTGAGTACTGACTCTCTGTTTTTATGTCTATTTACTAAGATTAATAGTACCATTCAACACTATGGAAACTACAGAATGAATTTAACTCTCCCATGATATTTGGTCCTACTCAATGTTTTAGTTTAGATTAACTCTTCTGTCAGGGTGCCTAGTCTTTCAGGTGAATAGTGGGATGGACACTGGCTCCTTGAACACATCCAGACAGATGGAACAATGAAACAGCTCATCGGACAGCAGAAGGCTGTAGGACGTCATTGATTAGGACACATCAACCATCAACACTTATGAGTCTGAAATTAGTTTTTCTACATCAACAACACACCAGTGAACCCTTTACTCACCTCAGCATGTTGAAAGCTCTGGTGATTCTGTCAGTGCACTGATCGATACTCTTTTGAACAGCAGGTTTCCAGTTTCACTTTAGCAAACTGATATTAGCTCTTCCCTGCCCAGTACAGATATTGAGAGAAAGAGTGAGAGACAGAGAGAAACAAAGAGAAAATATATATATATATATATATATATATATATATATATATATATATATATATATAAAGTGAGAGAGAGAGAGAGAGAGAGAGAGAGAGAGAGAGTGTACAAGAAAGGGAAAAAACAAGGCTGCATTGTTGTGATTTACATAATTTCAGGCCTTTCATAACATATTATTTGTTCATTTGTTTTTACTAAAGATCACAAGAATGAAAGATAGATAATTGTGAATGTCAACAAGGGTGTCAATGAAATAAATGTATTTTCATTCTACATTGCAGGACAATTCTGCAACACAGGGTTAGGGTTAGTTAAGCCTAGTCCAGGAACTAGTCTAGAATTGGGCTTGATTTTGTCTGTACAAGACCAGACGTTAACGTGGTCCATGAAATAAGGCCTGAGGTGTGTTAGGTGTCTTCACTGTAAAATGGAAACATTAAAGCACATTTAAAACATGTATAGCAGTCATATCAGTTGTGTTTTCTTCCATAGTAGTTTGGGTCTCACACAATCAATCAAACACAATAGGTGTTCTGTGTTCCTGATAGTCCCTGATCATAGTGTTCCCTTGTGTGTACTTGTCTTGGTATTTGTTAATTTTACTCATTGTGAAATAATTTGTTCTACGGAGATTTTCTGTGTTTATCCCTTGGGAAGAGGAATGTACTTAGGGAGTTTATGTAGGCCAGATGCCTATGGGCTTAAATTCTTCCTTTAGAACTGACTTGTCTACACACACCAGGTAAGATTCAGGGTGGACCTCCCCATGTATTTGTGTAGATAGAGAGCCTATTTGTTCTAAGTAGGATAGTTCAGTTAGTTTGTTTTTACTTATACTTTCTTTCCATTGGTTCTGCCCTGCCTTTTTCCCATAATACTGTGTGTTTACAATAAACTATAGTTATTACACAGTATTCTTGGTGTCTCTCATCACTGTGTGCCCTCACTATTCAGGCCAGTGAAATTGTTTCTTTCAACTGTTTCTCACTTCCTCAGTTGGCAAACTTTTTTATTTTATTATTTATAATGGACAAAAAATATAAAATTACACTAAATACAGAAATGAATCCAAACATGGACAACACATAAACAACTAGCCTGATAGAGGTGACAAACATATAGCAAAACAACTATAAAACAATTACATCATCACTAAGGTAACTGTATGTAGAAAATGTATACAAACTTTCAAACTGTGGTTTTGACACACACACACACACACACACACACACACACACAATAACTAACACATACACACTTTCAGATGTGTATGTGTTAAAACCACTGTCAGCTAACTGTCAGGGCCCAGGACTTTAGTGGTTGACTTGTTCATTAGTCAGAGATGGTTTCGTCATGCTGTATAAATATTGTTACCTTAGTAAAATGTGAGCATTGTGTTCAAGACTGACTTCATGAGGGGCCCTGGAAAATAAGGGGTTTGAGGTTAAGTAAATTTTACATTTGGGCTTTGTCTTAGAAGTGGTGTTACTTTTTTGGTTTAGGCATTAACAGTTATGTTTGGGTTGTGTCAAAGCTAAGTCTCCACAAGGGTAGAATAAAGTATTTGGGCATTTTAATTTTACTGATCTAATTAGGACAAGAAGTTCTCACAAGAACATAAAAACATGTGACAAATCTGCCTTTAAGACATTTTGCATGTCCACATGATGACAAAGTCCAAGTTTAGGGGTTAGGTTTAGGGTCAAACTTCCAATTATGGTTAGTCTTAGAATCAGGTTTACTTTTAGGTTTGGGTATTAAAGGTTAAGTGCAGGGTTAGGAATAGGGATACGTTTAGGCATTATAGCCAGGTTATTGAGGTTAGGGTTAGGTTTAGGGAATATACATATTTTATTTCTGATACCCATAACAATATAACAATATTGTGCGTGTGTGTGTGTGGGTGTGTGCACCAAGGTTTGAGTCCAGGCTTAATCAAATCTACAGGTTATCTCTATGCGTAACAGGTGCAAAATGGAACAAACGTCTACACATTCTGATAGCAAACCTGCAGCGCTCATCTCAGATATTTAATCTCCCTGTCACGGTACGGTGATGACCAGCGCCATCGTGCCGTGCACTCCCGGTTCCCGTCAGTCCATGAACTCATCCCGGACTCATTCATTGTCTTTTTTCCCCTAATCATGCACATCAGGTCCCAATCTTCCCATCACTAAGTGTTTAAATGTTTCTCCTCTGCTCCCCTCAGTTGTCGGTTATTGTCGCTAATTGTTGCGGTGAGTTTCGTTTTGCTGTTATAACTTCAGCCCCTTTGCTTTATATTCAGTTTGTTCTTTGCAATTCATGTTTGTTTTCATTAAATTCAACTACTTGAATGCAAGTCAGCCTGTGCTTGGTTCCTCCACACCTCCACCATGTTACACTCCCATTCTTCTGTCATCCAAAAATTAGAATAGATCCCATAGTGTGGGGCCCATTTAGCCAACCTTTAAGATAAGGCTTTCAGAAAATAAACAGCCGACCAAAGGGAGAAGTTAATCTGAGAACAGACATTGTATCCAATATATCACGTAGCCAAAGCATAACAAGAAATTAGTAAGGAAATAAACTGGGCATCAACTGCAAGTTGTTTCAGTCTTTCTGAATATCTCTAGAGTTTATATTTTTCTCTGTCTGTATGTGACCGTAAAGAGGCGTGAACTACATATGTTCTCATCATATAGGAAGTAAAGGGTTTGATATGTAGAACTGTAGATCAGAGACAGACAGATACTCATCAGGAAGTCAGAATGGAGCACGCCTGGTTCTGTTTGCTACTCTGTGAGTATTGGCTTTGGGTTTTTATGTCTATTTACTAAAGTTAATAGCACCACTCAACACTGTAGAAACTATAGAATGA
>JACXGI010020940.1:0-11063 GCA_016801175.1 Esox masquinongy | reverse complement strand
AAAAAAAAAAACAGGAAGTCTCCATCAACACAGACAGATCTACAGACAACGAAAGCGGTGACACCATCATTTAATCTCTATGGTGAGATCATGTCACATTTCAACCAGCAAGTCACTCAAAAGAGAACAGATGAGATAGCACATGTGTGGTGAAGAACACGTGTTCTAAGACGTCAGAGGGAATCTACGAATTTGAAGGGAATGTAATTGGCACAAATATTGATTGCCCAACATATGCCAATGTAGGAGCCGACAAGCCCAAACCAGGTGGGGTTGTCATTCAACATTCAGGTAATATTGCATGCACATAATACACACAAATGAACACACACAGGTAGAAACATATAGCATGCACACACACTTATTTTTAAAATAAATATTGGAAATTATAATAAAACATATTAAAAAATATTCTTTAAAACTTTTTTACAATTTGGACATTTAGGAGGTTTATGACTTATCTTATTAGTAATTGAGTGCACAATTTCATACTTTTAATTGCTGTATTTCAAAATGTTTAAGTGTATTTCACGTTCAGCTTCAGTGCATTGTCAGTGGTGGAAAAGACCTTCTGGAGTTGCTGCAGTGTGTCTGGGACTGCTGTGTGTTCTGCTACTGGCTGGGATCATAGGACTGTCTGTCCACTGTAAGTTTAATTCACTTACACTTAAAGTTGAACTGACAACATTTTAAGAACATGAAATCTTGTTAAAAGAATGGAACATTGCAAAGGAATGTATCAAGTCAAAAGGTCCCATTTAACTTGATGGTCCTTTACCCAAGATATACAAAGCTGTTAGAGAATTATCCAAAAAGACTCATGGCTGTAATTGCAGTCAAATGTGCCTCTACCAAATATTGAACATAAGGGTCTGTGCAATCAATTATTTTCTGTTTTGTATTTGTTATTAATTGAGAAACATTTGTAGAATTAGTTTTTCACTTTGACTGTCTTTTTTGTGTTCATCACTGACAAAAACCCCTAATGAAATCCATTTTGAATTCATGTTCTAACACAATAAAATGTGGAAATTTCAAAAGAGTGATTACTTTTGAGAGCCACTGTATTTTCTCTTTCTGTGCAAGAACTGTTAACATTTTACTTCTTTTTGCCAACTCACTGGCTTAAGTCATTACTACGGCAGTTCAAGGTCAGACTGCCCACACCTTTAATAAACATTGTTCAATATCATAATATCAAAAAGCGAGTGCTTGGACGAAACAGTAAAATCTCAATGACCTCCGAATCATAATCCCAAATTGGACATCAGCAAATTAGCAGAGGAAATAATGTGGGTATACTATGTGTAGACAAAAGGATTGAATCCATGGACCAGCCCTTAATATAACTTGAATATTACAGATGGAGTCATTGACCGTCAATACTTACACAGAAAGAGACAAACTACAGACCAGCAACAAGAACCTAACTGAAGAGAGAGAACAGCTACAGACTAGATACAAAACCCTGACTATAGTGAGAGACAAACTACAGAGAGAAAGAGACATCTTTGAGAAGTTACTTGGTAAGTGAATTGAACTGGTTTTCCTTTTAATCTTATCAAAATCTCATCAAAATGGCCTTCATATTGACATGAGAAACTAAATCTGAAAGCTGAATAAACACATTATACATGTAATTTAAACAGTGAAATGTCCAAATGGATGGAAAGTGTTTGGTAACAGCATCTATTGCATCTCCACGGAACAAAATAACTGGGAATATGCCATGCAGGACTGTCTGAAGAGAGGGCCAAAGCTAGTCGTCATAAACAACCAAGAGGAACAGGTGATAGGGAGATCCATAAGAGATTTAGGGATTGATATGGTTATTTTGATGCTATTGTGATACTATTGTCAACATCTTAATCTTTCTCTGATAGAAATTCCTCATTTCATTAAACATACATACTTGGATCGGTCTGACTGACCGAGAGACTGAGGGGACCTGGAGATGGGTGGACAACACACCTCTGACTACAGCGTAAGATATAATACTCTGTATAAAACTGCATTATATATATATATCATTCTTTAAGTATCTGTTTTAAGTGTGAAAGAAATTGGAGATTGTTTTGCAAACCAATGATTACTAGCATTGATTCAGTGACTGATAATCAACAGTAACAGCTAGCATAAAAACTGTTAAACGTCTTGTCATTGTGCTAAGGCTCTTGCACAATTTCAGCAATGCTAATTGGCAACTTCCTTCATATTGAATGCAGTTATATAAAGTTGGTTTCCACTTTTTCTTCTGACTGATTGTGCAACCTGGTCTGAGGGGACTACGCAGACTATTTTGCGCAAACCTTTGACAGCCAAATTCATAAGGTATGTTACGTTACTTTCTGTGAGAAGCGGCGAGTAACGGTGATAAAACATCAATGTAAATGATTTTTGTCTTTCGAACCCAAACCTTAACCCTAACCATAACCCCAGTGCTGTGATACCTAACATTAACTAACTGTAACGTTAAAATGCATTTATTACATATTGTAGCGACCTTGGTAAGGCCACTAGTCGTTCTTTGCTATCCATATACCCTGTGTGGAGTAGTGGGTAGGGTGCTGGCCTTCAGATCTCAATGTGGCCGGTTTCGAAAACGGCTCATTCACTTAGTGCAAATTTGCAGCGTTCATATCATAATATACGTCTTAATAGCGTTTGTAACATATTATACCTTGTAATAGCGTTTGTAAGATATGTTATGTTTTAGCCAATTTGTAATGTATTATACATATTGGCAGTGCATTGTAATTTAACCTAACGTAACGTAACATATCATACGAAATTAGGTGCCATGGATTTACGTAAAATGGTCTACGTAGTCCCCTGAGACTACGTTGCAACTTGAGGTAGATAAACGTCTCGGCTCTCTCTTTAACCTTCAAAAACATCTGCATTTTGGATTTATGATTTTGTTTTCTACCAGTGTCTGACTCTCTCATTTTCTGTGTTGTTCTCATTGTAGGTACTGGGGAGAAAAAGAGCCTAATAGTCGTGGTGGTGAATACAGAGAGGAGGACTGTGCTGAGATTCACAATATTTGGTGTAATGATCCTGTAAAGAAATGGAATGATTGTCCATGTACCATGAATCTTAAATGGATATGTGAAAAAGTAATTGATTAAGAATACCTTGTTATCTACAGTACAATCACAACGCATAAACACAAACAATAAACAATAACATTCAGCAAAAATGTATATCCAAATTGACTTACAGCCATAGGTTTCACAAGGACTACAGTGAATGTACTAAAAACCCTTTTCTCTCTCTCCTTTTCTCTTTCCCTCTGTCTTTCAGTTTCTCTCTATTAAATTTTCTCTCTCACTCTCACTCGCTGATAGTTGTATACAGAGTTGGGGTTGATTTTATTGTACAGTATTGATCTGAATTTTGCCTTTTAAATAGTATTAAATGCATTGCAAAACTGTAGGATGAACTGAGCAGACAAATTAGGTTTAAATCATTAACTGTTCTGTTATAAATGTAATTTCCAGAAGTTATTATTGTGTTTCTGTTTGTCTCACATCCAACAAGTTTTAATTTCACACAATCTGCAAAATAGAATTAAACATGTTGTCTTGAGTAATTAGAAATATCCTATGCAGGTAGATAACTTAAAACAGTTAAGTGACAGTTTTAAATGTAAAGGAGATGATTGAATTGACAATATTTCATAGCATACAAATCTTTGTATTCTCACTTTCATCATATTGTATATCATCAATGCTAAGCTCCATCAGCCACAGAGGAATCCCTTTATTATCACTTGTTTGTGACAGATGAGTAAAACAGTAATTCCAAAGGAAACTGGTGGTCATCTTGGTTAAAAGGGTAAATTAACCTACTTTTTAAGAAATTACAATCTCAATGCAATGAATACGACCGGACAGATGATTGTAATTCCAATCGCAGGGGCGATGTTTATTTAACCTGCAAGGGACAGAGGCAAAGGCAGCACAGAAAACAAGAAGCAGGCTAGGTTCAGCAAAACGTAATCCACAGGACAGTCAGGCTGCCCAGAATGGAGGTCTCTAGCGAAGGTAAAGATGGGAGTAGAGCAGAGCGGGAAGACAAACAACAGGCAGGAAAAACGGTACACGAACAATCAGAGATAAATGGTTATCAAGATCACAGGCTTGGTAAGTCTATTACAAATAATACCTCACAAAGAGGAAGATGCAGAGATTGACTATATATAGGGAGTGTAGATGAGGAACAGGTGTCTAGAATTCTGGTGACTGTGATCTAGGGTGAGTTATGTTCAGTCGTAAGAGGCTGTGAGTCTATTGTGTTTCCAGATAGAGGGAGTGAAGGAGCAGTCAAAGGACATGGATGGTGAGAGGACCTCATTCTCAACAGGTTGTTTCACAAATTGAGAGCAACTGAAAGAAAAAATGACACTTTTCACACAGAGTAGTTTGACAAAACGCACACATATTCAGACATCTCATCATCGTTTACAGCATCACACACACACACACATGTATCCCAGTATCTGTGGTCAATATGGAACTCTAGATCTCTGCTCCAAACCACAAGACAAGAGAAAGCATCACACAGACATTCAGACACAGAGACTGAGTCAAAGGGGGCCCTCCGGTGGACGTAGTGTTAAATTCAGGTACGTCTGTAGGTTTGGAGACAGAGGTTTGTGCTGTGGAGTTCACACCCAACAGGTCCTTCACTGAGCCCACACACACACCCACGTTGCCGGCCCGGTCCACCACCACAATCTCCACCTTCTTCAAACAGCAGGAGGCTCTGTAGGCCACCCGGGTCACATTCTCACCATCGATGCCCACCACCGAAGAAGTGTTCAGGGTGCCGTTGCCCTGGAGCAAGGTGACGCGGTCGATGCCGATGCTGTTCACACCGTCAGTCAGGTTGGCATGGAGCTGCCAGTAGGTGGCGCTGCAATCAGATGAGCAGTTGGATGAGACTCTGACCGGCCCACATCGGGGAGGGGTGAAATCTGTCACCTGGACGACAGGTGAGAGAGAAGGAAAGTTTAGACAACTGATGTAGCTGGTGGAAACCTGTAGCTCACACCACCTGTTTTGGAGTCTCTGCAGACAGGAAAAACCTGAGTACTTCATGTTGTAAATCTTGCTTCAATTTGTTCTTTTACTCCCCACTTGAATCTGAACACATTCTAATTAACACATTTCATTAATTTCGATTAACTACATTTCAGGTTACATTGCGGTTTCCTACTCTTTAATTTATATACAATGTCAAATACGAACACCTCTCATGCTGAGAAAGGTCATGTAGCCATGAAAACACAAACACCATAGCACAGAGCACACATGCGCACACGTGCACGTCTAACATAGCAATCTAAGTGGAGAAGTTAAAGTTGATTGCCCTAAAAATTGACATTTTTCCCAATTCTAATGCTAAACTTAAAACTTAATCTAATATCGCCCTGGCCCGTACCTTAATGTGAAAAATCTAACCGCAACCCTTACCCTAACTTCAACATCAATAACCAAACATCTTTGCCTAACACGTACACCTAAACCTAACCCCTGATGCCTAAATCTAACACTTACACCAATTGTATTGTTGACCCTATACCTAACCACTGAGACAGAAATAGCCTCTTTCCTTGTGGGAACAGTTTAAAACACCTTATGAAGACCAACTTATCTGGTTTTACTGTCTTCATGGGAACTTCTGGTCCCTCACACACAGGCAGGAAACACAAAAGGTCTTCTGGTAATTGTTTTTTCACACTTCTTGCATGTTGATCTATGTGTGAAAAACAGCAATACCAATAATGCTGCATAAAAGAATTTCAACCTCTATCTAGGGACTGATTCAGGCTTTGAATATCACTATTTAATAAATTAATCAATAAAATAAACGGTGAACCTTAAGTCCCTTAAGGGTTATTCATACTTCCACTTGAAACCGTGTCTTTGGTCATCATTTGGTTATGGATTTTGGCAGGCGGTGCAAATTGTTTATTTTCTAGCTCTCTTTTTCTTTCACTGACATTTGTATACTGTGACAGGTGTGGTCAGGAGTTCACATTCCTCCCTTTGCCCTGGGGCAATTTTACTTCTCTTCCCTGACTTTATTTGAATGGGAGAATTAGAAGTATGCAAGCACATTACACTCATCTGTGTGAAAGAAATGTATCAAAGCACCATGAGATTGAGGTGTACTTTGCTTTACACACAAGTCATCTCACTCTGTCATCGTCTTTCTCCCTCTTCACCTTCTGTTGTCTCCTACCACCTTTAGTCTTAGGTTGCTGTTCCTCTGGGGTGTGTAGCTGTGTTTGAAGAGGGGTCTTGTTGTAAAAGAGGTCATCCATTCCAATTGGAGTACAGGAATGGTTGGGGCTGAGGGGATGCCAATCAGGGATGGCAGGAGTTGGGCCCACCTACTGTGTGAATGAGCTGGTGATGAGAGACACTTCTGTCGGCCAATCTGGGCAAAGACATTTTGCAAAAAAGATGCACGTGATTGACTTAATTGAACAATGTTTTGAAGTACAAGCCACGTACAACTTGCTTTCTATACTGCCATCTCTCACTCCCTCTATCCCCCTCTCTTTGTCTTTCCTCTGTCCCCTCTTTGTTTATCCTCTATCCACTTCTCTTTGGATTTTCCTCCAGTCTATCTTTACTTGGAATCCACATTCAGATGTTCATTATTGTGTTAATTTTCATAGACCCTTGCTCAGAAAAGGCTAAAATAGACATACTAACAGAGCAGGAAACCCTTCTTGTCTTCTGTGAGTTGTTTCTTGACACTTAAGTCATACTGAGCTGTGGTTGAACAAGGCTAGTTGAACAAGGCTGAGTGAGTGAGTCAGTGAGTGAGTGAGTGAGTCATTCAGTGAGTGAGTGTACAAAGGGGAGTGGGTCACAATCATAACACCTACTGAATCCAGCTATCTTTGACACCGACTTCATTGTGGTTTGCACCGGCTCCGGTCACATGTCCCAACGCCAACTAGATATTTGCCAACTTGCCAAAAGTTTGCAAAACGGTAGACCTGGAGAAGAACATAATCCAGAAATGTGTATTGTCTCTGAGTCCGTTCAACCTTAAATCCTCTTATGATGATACTGCACAAACGGTGGTTAGCAATATCATATTGTTGGAGAATATTGGAAATATACTAATTCGAAGCTTGTAGGACGTTTCATTATTTCACAATAGAATATATACCAGTGGCTAGCCATTCTGTTATCAATTGGAAAGAAATGTTTAATTAATATTATAAACTGGTTGCTTTGAATCCTGAATACTGATTGGCTGATAGCCACAGTGTGTGAGACAATATACAATGGATATGAAATCACAAATTTTTACTGCTCTAATTGTGTTGGCAACCAGTTTATAATCACAATAAGGCATCTTTGGGGTTTGTGGTATATTGCCAATAAACCATGGCTAAGTGCTGTGTCTAGGGACTCTGCAATGTGTCGTACATACAAACAGCTCTTAGCCACAGTATTTTGGCAATATACCACACCCCCTCCTGCCTTATCATGTACATACTGATCAGAAAACAGCAAATGATGGCCCTTTATCATGTAAATCATGATGTGTTTTTTACTGTATGGTTTATGGACCAAACTTCACAGGTTCCATCTGATAAATACAGTAATGTGTGTGAGTTGTCCTGTTCCATCCTTTTCACTGGCCACTGTTATTGCCTTTGTGTGGTTTGGTGAAGACTAAAGCATGTTCATGGATAATGTTTTAGCCGGTCTCCTGGCACACGTACAGCGCCTTTTGGAAAGTAGTCAGACCTCTTCACTTTAAATTTAGTAGTGTAATAGATAGATATTTTGCCACAATGTTTTTAGAAAGGAGTTATTAGAAATGTATGCCAATTCATTGCAAATGAAAAACTCAGATGCATCCTGTGTTCTTTAATCACACTTGATATGTCACCGGAAGTACTTTAAGAGAATGAGGAAAAAGATGATGTGGTTTGATGAGAAACTGTAAAAAGAACTAACCTCACTGAGGAACCGCATGGGTCTGTAACCGACAGTGTCACATGCACATAGAATCTCAAATGGAACTGCGCTGCTCAAATCAGAAATATTAAGTATAAATAGATTTGTTAGATTGATGTTTGATATTTATGCTCGTCAAAGTCTAAGAGTCAATACAAAAACCATCACCCTTAATAACACTTTCAAATAAATGTCCACTTGATCCGCCCCTTGTGTTCAAAAGTTTCATCCCCCTTACCCTCTAAATATTACAGCCACTGTTAAATTTATAAAATAGGCCAACCTGATGAATGACACATAGCTTCCCCCACTGACAGCCCACTGGCCCAGCAAACCAACTATCCACTGGCCCATACAGGGAGCAAACCAACTATCCACTGGCCCATAAAGGGAGCAAACCAACTGTCCACTGGCCCATACAGGGAGCAAACCAACTATCCACTGGCCCATATAGGGTGCAAAGCAACTATCCACTGGCCCATGCAGGGAGTAAACCAACTATCCACTGGCCCATGCAGGGAGCAAACCAACTATCCACTGGCCCATGCAGAGAGCAAACCAACTATCCACTGCTTTGCAACTCATACAACTTCCTGTATGTGTTTCAGTTCTCCATCTGATCAGACATGCATAACTTAAAGTAGAAAGGGAAAGAAACCTTGACATTAACGTAGAAATGGAAAGCAAACCCCTGTTGGTGTGGTTTTCAGAGTGTACCACCCCTTCAACCTAACCAGAATAACACTGTCTGGCTGGTGTTCAACCGTCCCATATTCTCCCATGTCACCCCACTCCTCCACTCACTCTACTGGCTTGCAGTAGAAGGTTGCATCCGCTACACAGACACGGTCCTTGCCCATTTCTATACCTTGTATTAAGAAACTTTATCTTCATTCTCTAATCTACACTTGTTGTTAAGGAACCATGGGACAAATAACATTTGATCTGATTAAGTTGGCTAGAAGTCTTTCCACCAAAGGGAGTCTCACATAAACCACGCAAGGATGTGGATGGTCAGTTTGCAGCAAAGTAGTGGACTTCTTGTATCACAAATGAATGTGTGGTGACCTCTAGTGTCCCCTGTCAGTCACAACCATCAGATGTTCTTCTAGTGCTGACTACCGAAAAAGAAAGATTTTTACTTTAAAAGCTCAAGTACTCATAAGGACTACGTTAAAGTTGGGGGCAAATTTGGCTTTCAACTATATATTTTTAAGTCATGTTGGAGAGTGAAAACTTTAACCATTTAGCCCCCCTGTGTTAGTGATACAGAAAGAGTTTAGTATTAGGGTTATCAATGTGAATGTGAGGTTTTAAAGTCAATAAAGTGTTTTTGTTCAAAATCAGTATGGTAGTAATGTAGGGACTATTGTTACTCATGGTTGAGTAACTTGTTGATGTTTTTTTAGCCCATTTATTCAAGAGCGTATGAACAAAATCTACAGGTGAGCTTTGGGTTCACAAGCACGCCAAATGAGTTAATGATGTAATGGCTCCCAAATGCAAAGCCAATGATGTTGGGGTTCTGGTCAGGCTGCAACGCCCCAGCCACACGACACAGCCTAACTACTGAAACGTCTTATCTTCACAGGGATTACAAGTCAAATACCTGAAACACAATGAAGGATTCTGTAATTATTTACGGTTTTTACGGTTTTGAATATGGGGATTATAGCAATTACACATATGACAATGTCACTGCTAATGAAGAGGTTGCTGCTTTCAAGACCCACACGACATGCTTCACTGAGGTTTCCTGTGTCTTCTACCTGATGGTCAATGTGCTCATCTTCCTGCTTGGAGTACTTGGGAACGGCCTGGTCAAAAGACTGGACATTTGGACTGTTCTTGTGTAAGTTCAACTCATTTGTGATGTTCATCAACATGTTCAGCAGCATCTTAATCCTGGTCATCATCAGTGTGGACCGGTGTGTGTTTGTGGTGTTTGCGGTGTGGGCTCAGAACAACCACACCAATGGCAAGGCATCTGTTGTGGTGGTCTTAGCCTGGGTTTCCTCTGCTGCCCTGAGCCTCACCTCTGCGATGTTTAGAGATGTCAAGACCCATTTAGGGAGGAGCTTGTGTTACAATAACTACTCACGTCAATATTCACAAGACGATCGCAGTGAGTCGGTTCATCGGTGGCTTCGCAACACTCTTCCTCGTCATGTTCTGTTACTCCGCTAGCATCGTGTGACTAAGAACCAACCAAATGATGAGGAAGTCCTCCAAGCCCCTCAGGGTAATGACTGCCCTGATAGTTACATTCTTAATTTGTTGGCTACCCTACCATGTCTTCAAAGTGCTTGAGCTGAACCACCAAAACTCCAACCTGGATGTGATCAGAGCTGGTCTTATGATGGGGACCACTGTGGCCACAGCCAACAGTTTGATCAACCCGGTTCTCTACATTTTCATGGGCAATGAATTCCAGCAGAAATTCAAGAGGTCCATCCTGTCTAAGATTGAGAATGTGATCAGAGAGGAGGGAGGCACCACCAGCAGCCACAGAACGTCTACGTTTCTCTGAAATGGACGGAGATAACAAGGACTCAGACGAACACAGTTAAGTTCAGCAATGCTTAACTTTGTAGAAATGCAATTTAAAATGTATTTTCTTTTGATTGTCTACATTGCCTCACATTAACATTCTGCACAACAATGCACGCCATTAAGAGAAGCACGAATTCTGAGGTAAACCAGACCATTTATTTAAGTGAGGCCATCAGTCAAGGAATTAACGCTTGGCAGGAAATGGGTCTTCCAACAAGACAATGACCCAAAGAATTCAAGCTAATCTAGTGTCTCAGGAGGTAGAAGATTTATGTTTTGTATTGGCCAAATCAAAGTATCCAATCGAGATGCTGTGGTGGGACTGGAAGTGGACTGTGCATGCCAGAAACCAGTAAAACCTCACTGCTGGCTGAGTTCTGTTGGACAAGTGGGAAAACATACCCTTATAAAGATGTCAGAGACTGATTAGTGGATGAATGAGACGTTCACTCCAAGTGAGTGTTGCTAATGGAGGAGCCACAACCTACTAAATGAAAGGGTTCACATATTTTA
>JACXGI010020939.1:0-10670 GCA_016801175.1 Esox masquinongy | reverse complement strand
GTAGATCATTGCCTCCAATTGGGGATCCTACCTATGTTCAATGTTTGGCCACACCCGGTGTGGTTCATTTTGGTTTTATGTTTGTTCGTACTGCCCAACGTCACTGGTTGCTGGTTTTGTTTTGTTTCTTTTGATTAAACCATGGATTACAACTACCCTTGCTTCTCTGTGCCTGTGTCCTACCACCGCACCCGTGACACATATATATTAGTTTCCCCGGGAAACAAACAGCAGCCAATCAGAAACAGCTAGCAATTTAACATTCAAATCTTAATTAAACAACAGCCAATCAAAAATGCCAAAAAAGAATCATTCTTATGAATCGGTCCAACGGAAAACTAGCTGACACTTATCAAGGGGTAAAAGCAGAAGGATGAATTTCAAAGGAAATAAGTTAAAAACTTTTGAAAGTTAGTGAGACCCCTGCGTCTGCTTGTACTGCAGTCATGTCAACAAAGCCACTTACTTGTATTGAATAGTGTTTTAATGTGCGTCTGGATGCTGGATGCTAAGTAGCTTTCAGGGGAAGTCTGACAGTGGAACATCCCTCTTGTAAATGTACGTAACCACTGCGATAATAAGGCGTTCATGGTATATCCCTCAGAGAAACGAATGCTTTTAAGAGAAAGAAATTCTTCCACGGGTAATACCAAGAAGTAGAGCGTCCATTTTCCAGAGTTTACACAGTAAAATCCATGTGGGTGAAATTTTATAGATGATATTCTGACATTCCGTTCCCGTGAAGGCAGCATGGAGCTGTACCACAAGAAGCTGACAGAAACACTGAAGAGAGGAAGAGTTATGATACACTGTCTCGTCCAGTCGCAGAGGTGTAAACTGGCAGGTTTTAATGTTGCAGACCACAGTTTTTTGCAAATAGTTGAATCTGTAAACTCGTATTGTTGTGAATCTTTGGTGTAAACTCGCCCTAAAACAAACGCATCCCCAAGGGCACCTTAACGCCCCCCCTTCCAAAATATTGATTCCAGCACCCCCTGTTGTCCTTTGAACGGAAACGCTGCATGTCACTGACTTGGTACTGCTAGCTAGCTAGCTAACTTACTATAAATACACTACACAATGGCTTGTCATCATGACTTGAAAGATGCATTATTGAAAGTGATTTTTCATGGGGATATCAAACCACAAATGTTTGTACAGGACCTCTCTCCTGGTGATATTTTGGTGAAACGCATTCAGATGCGGATTAAAAAAGGTATTTACTAATCGCATTTGGACCACAAAAGTTTTATCAGGACCAAGATGGCAAATAGTAAGTTATTTCTATTGATTATGGCTTTGCCTCTTGGTATACAAATACTGATAATGTTAATTGACGTACTGCTTATTTTGGTGTTTCAAGAATAACTATTGTTTTCAAAATAGTTTTTTCATCTTCTAAAAAGTATTACAATCGTATTCTCAGATAGCCTTTTTCTTATGGAGGCGGTATCTACACTACTTACATTTCACTAGGAATGCTGAAACTAGTATTATTTTATAAAAATCAGAATAAAGAGGAATTTAATTCTACAGAACATTCATAATCACTCTTTCTAGATTGTTGAAATGTTTTATTTTTATCACACAAATGTATCTTTGCTAACATTAATAAATACTTCACTAAGTAGATGAGCTATGGTGAAATTTTCCTTTAAGTCCATTGGCTCTCAAATCTGGTCATCAAAACCCCATACAGCTCCGGAAAAAATGTAGAGACCACTGCACCTTTTTCTTTCCTTTCCAAAAAAGTCGAAAAGGAAGGTTTTGAGTGAGGAACAGAAGGGTTAAAATTAAGAGACCACTGCAAATTGAACACTTCTGTTCCTCACTCAAAACTTTCTTTTTCAACTTTTTTGGAAAGGAAAGAAAAAGGTGCAGTGGTCTCTTAATTTTTTCGGGAGCTGTATGTCCACCACGGCACTCCCAGAGAAGTGTATCTGAAAAACTGAAATATGTTGGTGGCTAAAGTACAGTATTTAACCCTTGAAATGTGGAAGCTCTCAATCAACACAGTGATTTCACAGTGACATGGGAAGAGTTTTTTGAAAGGAATGCATTGGGTGTGTGTGATATCGGATAGGCGTATTTGCAGAAACTAATCTTTCCATCAGATGAAAGAGCATGATTACATCATCAAACCCTGATGATTGCTCACAGCTCTTGTATGCATGACTCATGGGATATCAGCCTTTTCTAATGTTTAGGCATTGCTTAAGAGGAAAACATTCTCTTGTTTTTTTATTTTATTTTCCAAGGAGTTAACTACAGAATCCCATCCAAAGACCATTGCCAATATTCAAAAAGAAATTGTGAAATTAAGGCAATAGTTATGGAATCAAGAACATGTATACTCCCTTAGATAAAATATTTTTAACTAATGGAGAGAAGGTTTGTGTATATGTGTTTCCTGATGATTCGGGTTAACTGAAACTGTAACATGAAACTACCAGAACAACACGACAACAATGATAAGCTTCAAAGTGTCAGGTCCTAGCTGGGAGCCTCTAGGCATCTCTATGTGCCTGGGGGCCACAGTCATGACCTGACCACAGAGTTGCCTCTAGGCATCTCTGCGCTGCTGTTTTGAGTGTCCCCAATAGGAGGCAGCTGCCCCACATTGCTTCTAATTGGGGACGCTATTTAAGTTGCCCTTTCAGTAATTTAGTTTGTGGATCATTGTTTGTGTTTGTACTCAGAGGCTTGCCTCTCCTTCTGTTGTTTTTGTTTGAGTTGAGTATCAATAAAAGGATATTAAACTACACTCACTCTGCTCATCGTGTCCTGCCCACCCTAAACCGTGGCACAGTGGACAAGTGACACTAACAGAATAGAATTCAAAAGAGGGAATAGACAGGTGAACTAAAAATCTCCACTTTTGTGACATTAGTAACCCCGTGCTAGTATAATGACCATACACTAACCAGGTAAGTAATTTGAGATCGGATTGTCATTTTTAATGATGGCCTGGCCAAAGGCATACAATTGCAAAAGGAAAGGACCCCACACAGAACCACATAAATAATATAGAAAATTTAAATTAACAAATTCTATACACGGGAAATAAATAGCATCAAATCACAATTTATGCAGCAAGATACATAGGTGTATTTGATGTTTCAGCATGTGCATTAATTCAACATAATGGGTAAAATAGGCCTGTTTCAAAGTACCCATACAAGTCTGAATCTCTGTAAAGATAAAATGCTCAGTATTGAGAAGTGATAAAGTTAGAGTTTTGCCAGTAGTTTGAAGTGCACATGTGAAATAAAGTTTTACCATTGACACTATTTTCCTCATTCTCATTGCCGCAATTTCACTTGGCAGTCAATCTCTAAAGTAAACTCTTATTTAATAGGCCTATCCTCTTTCTTTCTGGAAATAATTCATACATAATATTACATATAATATATATAATACACTTTGAACTGCTTAAGGATGATAGACTATAAAGTGCTCTTTTTATCAATTATAGATCCAATCTAACATTAAACTTAATTTGAAATGGTATTTGAAGGGCAATGTAGAATTTGTGCAGTCTTGCCATAATTATGTCTAAATCATTTTCGGATCTCAATTTTGCTTCTCATAACTACATTTTCAATTATTTGCATTTACATTAGCACAATAAAATAACTCCTCTACAAGCAGCACCTCACCAGCTAATTCAGTGAACATGAAAGTGTGTAGTGTACTGCTTATCACCTGGCTAATACCATCCCTATGGTAAAGCATAGTGGTGGAGCGTCATGCTTTGGTGATGCTTCTCAGCAGCAGGGACTGGGAGATAATCAGGATTGAGGGAAGAATGAATGGAGCAAAATACAGGGATGTCCTTGAAGCACAGGATGTCAGACTGGGGCTAAGATCCATCTTTCAGCACCACAATGATCTGAAGTGCACAGCCAAGACAATGCTGGAGAGACTTCAAGACAAGTCTATGAGTCCTTAAGTGACCCAGTCATTGCCCACACTTGAACCCCATTGAAAATCTTTGGCAAGACCTGAAGATCACAATTTACCTACACTCCATATCCAATCTGACAGAGCTTGAAATGATCTACAATGAAGCATTGGAGAAAGTGCCAAAAGTTAGGTGTGAAAAGCTGGAAGAAGTATACCCAACAAGCTGTTATTGCTGCCCAAGGCACTTCAACAAAGAACTGAATAAAGGGCCCAAATTCTAGTGTACATGAGACCCGGTATTTTCTCTTTGAAATGAAAATAAAATAAATAATAGTAGTAAATGACAAAATAAATACTAGTAATAAATGATAAATTAAGTCAACATCACAGCAAAATGTTTAGAAAGTGATTTTGATCCTCAGCCTTCTGTGTAGAAAATACTTTCCAAAGGCACTGTAGATTAAATTATTAATAGTGTAATTGTTGAAATGTTCATATAAAATCAGAAATGCAACAATAAATTTACAGTGGCTCTCAACAGTATCCATCCTACTTAGCCACATTTGTTGTGTTACAACATCAAAATCAAAAGGGATTTAATTATACTTTTGTTGTTTTTGTCACTGAACAACAAAAGTATGTCAAAGTAAAAAATAAATCTGCAAATTGTTCAAATGAATAACTACGGAAGCTCTGAAGCCCAAGTAGTAAAAAAAAAATTTGGGCCCAGAGACTATGTTTATCTCTTTTGAACGACTTAGTATCTCGTTTGAACGACCTAGGAAAAAAAGTAAGTAGTAAAAAAAAAATGTAAATGTTGAAAAAACAAGTTTTTTTTAACTACTAATTGATTTTTTGCTAAGTCATTCAAACGACTTAGTATCTCGTTTGAATGACTTAGCAAAAAAAATTAAGTAGCAAAAAAAAAATGTTATTTTTCAAATGTGATACTAAGTCGTTCAAATGAAATAAACTTAGTCTCTGGGCCCAAATTTTGTTTTTTACTACTTGGGCTTCAGGGCTTCCGTAAATAACAAATACAAAACAGAAAATCAGTTTTTATTGCCAAGTAAGTTTCACAACAAACAAGGAATTTGTTCTGACCTGCAGGTGCAACAATTTATACAAAAGGAAAAAAAAAATAAGAACAGTGGACTGAACATAAAAATAGTAGACTGAGCATTAATAAATAACTAAAAAATATGTAAGGTGCAAGATCTGTCCAGTTGAGGGTTGTGTGTGTATGTGGGGAGGGGTTATAGATTTGTCCAGTTGAGGTATGTGTGTGTATGCAGGGAGGGGTTATAGATTTGTCCAGTTGAGGGTTGTGTTCGTGTGTGTGGGGAGGGGTTATAGATTTGTCCAATTGCGGGTTTTGTGTGTATGTTGGGAGTGGGCTATAGTTAGTTCGGTTCCGGGGGCATGTTCATGAGGCCTACTGCTGTAGGAAAGAAACTGTTGTTGTGGTGAGAGGTTTTGGTCCTGATAGACCTCAGCCTTCTGCCAGAGGGGAGAGTTTTGAATAGTCCATTTCCAGGGTGAGAGGGACCAGCCCCAATCATTGCCGCTCGCCTCCATGTCCTGGAGGTGTGTAGGTCTTGTAGAGACGGCATGTTTCAACCAATCACCCTCTCTGCTGAGCAGATAATGTGCTGCTGCCTGCCCTTGTCCTTGGCAGACGGTGATGGAGGAGGTCAGGATGGACTCTGTGATGGCAGTGTGGAAATGCACCATCATAGTCTTTGGCAGGCTTTTTCAGCTGCTGCAGGAAGTACATCCTCTGTTGTGCTTGCTTTGTAAGAGAGGTGGTATCAGCTCGCACTTGAGGTCCTGGGCATTGGTGGTGCCCAGAAAGCGAAAGGACAATTTAGTGCACTACATTGTTAGATACATTTATTAAAATAACAATGGTTAAACATAAAATAGCAATAGTAAAGAACAGTATTCAAACAAAATTCTTTAATTTGACGTTTACAATAATATTTTAGGAGCAGCGTTCTTAGAAAAGCTGCCAGAGTAGCTTGCAGCCCATTTTCTTGTTGCTCATGAAAACTTGTTCCACCGTGGAATCTAATAAACAAATCACAGGTTTTAGACAAACAGACTTTAACATTATTATAATAAAAAGCAAAACCTAACAAACTGGAATATTATTTTTCAGCATGTTGCCCCTGACTGTCTATGTGGTGAGCGGGCAGGAATAGGACAAGGAATTTCATGTGCGCAATCTATAAAAGTTACCAGAGCTCAAGAATTGTACCTGTTACATTGCAAACTTCAAACCAATCTCAGTGAGTCCAAATTAAATTATTTACATTTACATTAATCTCTGAAATTAAAAAAAATTAACTCCTATAACAATGCTGTAAATACAGAATTTGAACTTTTTATCCTTTAATGTTTGGACAGGTTAGGTTGAACAATTCTTTTAGGGGATGCGGCATGAGGATGACGATTGCAACTGGGACCTCCGGCTCTCAAATGTGCTTTTTTTTCTCAATGCGTGAGATACCCCAGGCCTCAAGTTTTTCACTGAGTTGCGAAGAAAAAGACATATCTCAGACTGGCCAATAAAAAGAAACGATTAAGATGGGCAAAAGAGCACAGACACTGGACCGAGGAAGACAATTGCCTAGAATGCCAACATCCCGGAGTTGCCCTTTCACTGTTGAGGTTGAGACTGGTGTTTTGAGTCCCAGTAGTGTTTCTATAGATGCTGTACTGACTATCAGTAACATTTTAACTATCTACTAATCCTAACCCTTACCCTAACCTTAACCCTTTTCCTAACTCAAACCTTATCTCTTACCCTAAATATTATTCTAAACCTAAATGCAACCTTAACAAGCAGTTGCTTATCAACAGAGAGGTTGTTGAAAGTTTTTTGATAGTATTACTCTCAGTAGAACATCTACAGATTGAAATTGGGACTCTCAAAATTAAATGTAACTTAAAGTAATTAAGAAAACAATGAATAAGTAAGAATATATAGAAAAATGTGACTTATAAACTATCTTACAAACTTTTATGAACCTTTTCCTTAAGCCTCTAAAATCTTTGCTTAAAAAGATCTATGTTTTATGAATCTGAGCCCAGTGGCTTAAAATAGAATGTGTTTATGCCTAATTTAGTTGGAAAAGGATAATGACAGATGTTTTCAAACACTACCAGGAATAGGAAACGATATCCATAGCACTGCACAGCTGCACCAACAGAGCTTTACCGATCATCCAGAATTTCACTCACACTTCTCAGACACACATCTGGCCAACCACCCTCTCTCCTCCCCACCGAAAAACCTCCTTTTGGAAAGAGAAATATAAGATGTGTGACTGCAAAAATCAATCATCGACTGTATAACTTTTGTGGTCAATGGATTTTGATGGTGCTCAACATTTAGCGCTGAGTCTAATCTGGCAGGGAAAGCTGTACTGTTGTTAAATCTCCTCCAGAGGCTTAATGTAAACAGCTAACAGTGTTGCTAAAGATCTTTGAAGCAGAGACTGAAATGATGGTAGTCCAAATTGTGACGTGCCTCTCTAAGGTAGAGTAATGATATATGAAAGTGTGTCAGTGTTTGTCTCTGTGTATAATATCTCCTTAGGGACAATCGTGGCTCAGGCAATAACAATAGATTTGTTGTTCAGGATAGGAGCCATTGACTATTACAAGTTAATTTACATTTCATTACTATATAAAGTATGATGCATCGCGTCTGAATGACCTCTAAAATATTTGGGTCCTAATCAAAATTTTGAAAGTTGTCATTCCTCCTATGGTATAAAAATACATACATAACTATGGCTTAGGCAATTTCTGTCTCGGGTTTTAACCTCCTAAGACCTGAGCTTTGATAATGTATGCATTTTTAATTTCTTTTAGCTATTTGGGATTAGTAGGACCTAAAAAGTATAATATCTAAGCATGGCGCAGACAACTGTCCTCTAATAAGGACAATAGGTTTAAGTTAAGCAGAATGAAGTACATGGGAGTGCATTAGGGAGCCTAAAACATGTTCTCATATGCGGACACAGGGTCTCAGGAGGTTAAAGACTGCATAAATACATGCCAAAGGGGAGAGGTTATCTGTGATGTCTGTATGTACATTACAAGATGTGCTTTAGTGCCAATCTAAATCAGCTAACGATAACATGCATGGCCTCAATGAAAAGGGAAAAGGAGCATCTGTCGCCAAAAGAGGATTGTCCATTACCAAACAATGGAGCAATATGTGGCTGGAAACTATAAGGTGTGATGCATATTAGCCAAGCAACCCCGTGTTGGGGATGACCTCATTTGCAGGGATTTCAATGCCTCAGTGCCAACCAGGTTGGACTAGTGGATGTCGGAAAGGGCTGCCTTGTCTCTGCATTCTAGTCACTCCTTGTGGTAAGTTGGGTGCCTTTGAGCTCAGTCGTGGTCTGGAAATGTGTTCACCTGTAGTGCATACACAGATGAAAACGTTCTGGTTGAGAAAGCAGTGTGAAATGAAGCAGAGCGGCTTGGCATGACGCACATCCGAGGACATATAGCTTCATCTTTAACTCTAACACAACTACTGTGGAGTTATTGCAACAAGGCAAAGTCATAACTGACAATTGGACATTACTATATTAGTAGAAGATAAAGATGGGATAAATATATCAAATATGACAAAAAGCACATAGAACAATTTATAAATATCTGACATTTCTATTTTGCAAATTAAGTGGAGAAAATATGCATGTGGAATCTTGGTCAGGCATGGAAAAAGCAGCTGTAGTTATTTTGGATGGAAATTGAGTACTGTAGCTCCCATCACTCTGGGTGAGGAATGGACCTTTTCATCCTCTGTCTCCAAGACTCCCCCGGTGATTAATTTCCAGCAGTCTTTTCCACACATAAGATTTTTACCGTGGGAACAAGTGATGCTGGTTAAGTAGCTTTTGGCAATTCAAGTTGCTACCTGGCACTGTTGAAGGGTTTACCGGCTGCTGAGTAGATGTTGACGTAATACAGCAGTCCTGTCGAAACAACGCACAGGCACAACTCCACATCTTCCCACTGTATATTATGATGCTGTCAGCTCCACAACATTTGGTAAATGAGCCATCACAGTGCCACATCATCAAGCAGTTGCTAAGAAACATTACATTCTGTATTCCCATGGTTTCCATTGTTATGCACTGTTATCATTTCTGTTCCTGGCTGTATGACAGAGTTCCAGTCTTGTCTATGACAATTAACACCATCAAATCCATTAAAAGGACATTCATGTATAATTACAAACCACACTATCACTCACAAAATTGTGAAGCCCATTTCAAAAAGAATGTTACAAATAGGACAATATATAGACAATATATACCAATTTTGAGGAGAAGGTGCCGGGGTCAAAATAGCTAGTGTTATTTTGCCCCAAAATGTCTTCAGGCCTTGTAAGGTGACGGTGTATGCATGTGAGGGTACATGATCTCCATAATCTGACTGAAATACAGTACATCCAAGAATTGTGAGGGAGTGTTATACATTTTTTAGTTTAACCTTAAGTCAGCAGAGTAAAAAATAAACTTATTTGCAGAAAAAATTTAAAGCAACCGTGAACGCCAAGTTTATTTCTGTGTATATTTGTCCCCTGGCTGTTATGACCAAGTCAGAGTTCCTCCCATATTTTGTAACCATAGAGACAGTGGTGTGGTTGGCAGGAATGTGAAACTGTAAAGTAATTCGTTGTCTCATCATGGGGCCTCTGACACATTGAACTGGTTTATTTATTTTTTACTTGGAATGTCAACATTCGTAGACACATTGACCAAAACCACCTACAACTATCCGATAATGTTACACTGAACTCTACAGTGTTCACACAATTATATTGTATAATGTATATTTCTTGTGTTGTTTATTTATTGCAGTATGTTGCTAATTTAAATAAGTTTGAGTTTTTCATAAGAAAATTAATGAGTGGATGTTAGCGCCATCTAGTGACAGGCCTCGCTGAAGGGCTGTACAACAGACTTTTCACCGCAGTCAGCTCGTGAATAGGATTCGGCAACTTTTTGGTTACTGGCCCAACGTTCTAACATGCAAGGCTACCTGCTGCCTATGTGACTATCGTACAAATAACACACTGTTATCCCATGTAATTACAGCAAAATACTGTGAAATGCAAACCCCTTCCCTGAAGAAATTATTTTCATTCATGCATCCTTGTATTTATGAATTATTACAATTATGGAAGCATTTAGTGTTTTTCAGTTTAACAAAGTAAATGTACATATTATTACCATATTCATATTACAGCAAGGGTACTATAAAATACTATAAAAAATGTTGCTTGCCAACATCTAATATTGAAATGTACGGTAACCGTATGCAGGCCAGTTTGTGGTTTGTAGTAAGGGATGAATAGAGTAATGAAATGGGATCTTTCTCATCTCATCTTTTTCCTCTTTCCTATGTGGGTCTGGGGTAGCATGTCACTATATGGCCTGCGCTGTCTAGTATTCCAGCCAATTAAGTAATTAATGGAGCATTCATTTACACACACACACCCATATACAGTATCTCACAAAAGTGAGTACATCCCTCACATTTTTGCAAATATTTGATTATATCTTTTCATGTGACAACACTGAAGAAATGACACTTTGCTACAATGTAAAGTAGTGAGTGTACAGCTTGTATAACAGTGTAAATTTGCTGTCCCCTCAAAATAACTCAACACACAGCCATTAATGTCTAAACCGCTGGCAACAAAAGTGAGTACACCCCTAAGTGAAAAT
>JACXGI010020938.1:0-10710 GCA_016801175.1 Esox masquinongy | reverse complement strand
GGGGGGGGGGGGGGGGGGGCTCTCTGAAGGGCTATGATTAAAAGAGGCTTCAGACCGAGTGGCTCAGATCTTTTTGTCGTTGTGTTGACCTGTCATTCAGTGTTACATTAAGTGAAATATTTTCCACACAGCCTTTCAAATAAATTTGAAGCAGCCAACCCGGTTCCCAATTTTGAAATGTGAACTGTAATATATGTTAAAAAAAGAAATGTTGCACTATAGAGTCACTATAGAGTCAGGGCTGTAACCTTGAATGCATCCGGGAAATGCTGCAAGGCAGCTCAAGGTTACCCGACAAAGCAGGTAAAGATGTGGGAGTGATGTAGGTTGAGCTCAGAGCACTTTCATTTCCATCTGGTTGGTTTCCAACCCTGCCTCTCTGCTGAAAAGGGAACATCCTTGGTGCCGCGTTCACAAACCTCTGATGTGCCACCCTAGAAAACGGGGCGGGGGGGGTTAAGTCAGCCTCTACTATGGGGGCTGAAGTGTCCTTGGATTATACTTCCACCAAGTTCCACCTCGGGTCAAGACCGATATCTTGACTTAACTCCTCTGCTAAGAAGATCCCTCTGTTTGCCTGATTGGAGATATTCTATTATGTAAATGTGTTTCAAATTTAAGATTGTAGGGGCAGTTTGGATCCCTCTGCGTCTGTGTGAGAGACACCTGGTGTCATTCCTAGGCCCGCCTGCCTTTTCGCAGCCAGCCAACCTTTAAAGCAGGGCGTAGGGTAATCATTCATCTCCAATGCTGCACACATTTATTTTTGGACTGATTTGGTCAGAAACAGGGGCAGTTATTTCAGTTTAAATATCAAGGTCCACATTTAGTCGTCTGCTGGGGCCAGATCTATACAGATCCATACCGCGGTATTTAGCTGTTGAAGTGTAGTTAAAAGGGCTGGGGCCAGTATTGCAATACTCATTCGCATTATAGGAATGTAACGAACCATGAAGGAGGTTAACTTCTTTAGGAATATCACACAGTTTTTTTTTTTTAAAGATATTTCAAAATACCCTACAAACGACCAAGGAGTTAGGTCTGACAAGTTTTTCCTTGTTTTGCAGTGTAACAAATGCCCCGAAAAAGGCAACGTCCCAGTAGTAGACTGGTTTCTCTGTAAGCCCAGCTAAGCGAGGCATCCCCCATGACGAACCCACCTGATGGACCAGAACCAGCCTGTTTCTATCTTTTACAGGGACAGGTTAGGCAATAGGTATGTACGGAAGTGTATTTTAGATCTGTACAGCATCAACTGACCTTGGCGGTCAACTCCGTGGTTATCCAGTGGGTGTAGTCAGAACAGCTTCACCTGGGGTCAAAACGGTCTGCGTGGGCTGCTTTTGTGTTGCACTGAATCTGAAGCTCTTCAGAACCAGCGCTGAGGAGAAACCTTTCCAAACAGTCGGTGCATTAAAAGCACCGGGATCGTCACTCAAATCGGACGTCGTCGAAGCGCGGTTAGTTTGGCCGCTGGTCCCTGCGCCGCTTATGCACACTCTTCTCTTTTGAATTTCCACATGCACACATTTATTGCTTTCATCATTTAAATATACATGTGAAGCATGGGTTTAATTTAACCGTGGAAAAGACAATTTCCCTATGGTGCGATTTCCCTTTGCTGAAGGAGAGCATGTTTTAATGACTATAATACCGCCTGTTACACCCAGGTACGAAAGATATTCGACATCAGAAACGTTGCCTTTTGTCATCAACGTTTTACTCCTTTTGTTTCCCCCTTCACATAATGGGCTTCTTATGTTCATTACGGTTTTCACCTTGGCATACGTTTTGCTGCAGCAAGCAAACTGTTCATGTTTTATTAAAACAACATACAAGCGAATAAAGATCAGAGACGAAGGGGTTTAAACCCTAGCATGCCAACTCTGCTACTCGATGCCAAGGGAGGCAGATCAAATGCCTTTGAAGCATGTAAGGGAGAAAAAAAAAATGGGGGGAAAAAATCTACTTGGAAAATCGTTGGGGTTGACACGGTTTTTCAAGTGTGAGCTCTCTGACTTCTTTGGAGATGAGCGGTTCTTCAGTGTGTGCCGCACCGGCCCGCGCTCGAGCTGTTCTTCAGTCAGTTGGCTAGGCTGGGGTGGGAGCGCACGGAGGAACGTCTCAGGGAGGCCTTAACCAGTGTACTGGTTGTGTGGTTGGCTCGTATGAGGTTACGGGGTGAGGTGGGGAGGGCCTAACCTGCCTCCTAATCTCATCAGGCTCCGTACTGTCAGTCAGCCAGGCCTCATCTCTGTCTCCCCGGAGGTCACTGTTCTTCACGCCGCTAAACGGATTAAAAACATCTCATCAGGCTGCACCCAGTTAGACGCTAGCTTGCCACATTTGAGTGTGTGTTTGTGCACAGTGTGCGTCTATGTGTATCGTCTTGATGTCTGCGCGAGAGAGGAGGAGGCCGGTGAATGTTGTGGATTTCAGGCCATCCCACAGGTATTCCCACACCCTCTACAAACAGACTGTCAAGGTGCTACATTCTATAGCCCCTGTTGAGATCTCTGAAGCTGACCTCAGGTGTGTACAGGGGCACTGAGACCTTATATAGAATGTTTCTAACCACCATGTCATACTGTGTCAATACTCTACTGCTCTAGCAATACTTTATCCTGAGAAGTGCCTGCACAACCTTTGTGTTCTGCCTCGCAGTTCTTCCTTTAAATTTCAGGAAATTAATCTCTCTTACTGAATCATATTTAAGGCAGTGGAGTAGGATTGGTTGTTAATTTTCAACTTCTCCTGACCCACAGTGTTTGCAAATACATTCCTCTCTAACCATCCATACTTTTATGTGGCGTCCTTTCTTTATGGTCAGAGTCTGTACGTTGTCTGTATGTTGATAGTAGCTTCCTTTTTTAAATTCTTTGATATTTGTATTGTGCTATCTTGATATCTCTGTTCAGAAGTTAGTAACACTGATGTTTTTGATTTAAATTTGATTTAATCTTACTAATAATTAGTGTATATTATTTTGGATAGAGATGTTGGTTTCTTGGAGTTTTCTTATTGATGATCTAGTGCAGAGCTCCCAAACTAGGGGTCGTGACCCCATGTGGGGTCACCTGATATGAAAATGGGGTCAAGGGATAATGTTTTACAATTGACTCTCATAGCCTCAAATAAAAAAATAACGATTATATATTTTCTTCACATGGTTGGGGTCGAGAGAATTTTTAGATATTGAAATGGGGTCGTCGGCCCAAAAAGTTTGGGAACCCCGATCTCGTGGTTGAATGTAGCTGGTGTTTTAGGGCCAAGTGCTCTGAAGCACCAATCTTGGGGTTGTTGTTTTTGTAGAACAATGCATTGTGATGGTAATATCCTGGATTACAGTGTGTTAGGTGAGTCTAAACTTGAGCTGCTTTTTAGTGCTAAGGGTAATCTCCCAAGTTGTGACTTACAGACTATGTCATAGGCATTTCTGTGTATTACCAAGAATATTTGTACAAAATTCCTGGTGTAATATTTCAGTAGGGCTTCTGTCCCAAGATTTAAATTGTTTAGGTGGGCCAAATTTCGCTGTGAAATAAAAGGATTGGAGATATAGCCCAGTAAAATAATTTAAGCCAAATTCTAACTGGGGTGTTAAGTTTAGTGTCTTTCTAATTAATATTCTAATAAATATTCTCTGTGGGCATTCTCTGTTAGGCAATGTCAAAACTCCCAGATTAACTTAGTCAGATCAAGGTAAGTATAACTGGTGTTTTGGGGTTTTCGAGGATCTTTTCTGAGATCTGGCCCTTTTTTCACCCTCTACGTGTGTGTGTGTGTGTGTGTTGCTAGACATGATTTGATGGATCACATCCCATTATGTCTGGCTAGAGTCAATCTGATGGATAACATACCATTACTTCTGGCTAGACTCCATCAGGTGGATCACATCCCATTGTGTGTAGCTAGACTCCATCAAGTGGATCACATCCCATTGTGTGTAGCTATACTCCATCAAGTGGATCACATCCCATTGTGTGTAGCTAGACTCCATCAAGTGGATCACATCCCATTGTGTGTGGCTAGACTCCATCAGGTGGATCACATCCCATTGTATGTGGCGAGATTCCATCAGGTGGACCACATCCCATTGCGCGTGGCTAAACTCGATCAGATTGATCACATCCCATTGCGTGTGGCTAAACTCGATCAGATTGATCACATCCCATTGCGTGTGGCTAAACTCGATCAGATTGATCACATCCCATTGCGTGTGGCTAAACTCGATCAGATTGATCACATCCCATTACATGTAGCTAGTCTAGATATAATGGATCACATCCTATTACATGTAGATCCGATGGATCTAGACTGGCAGCAGCTGTTGCTCAGCTCTTTTCCTCTGCCTCAGTCATTCACATAGAGCATTACCCACAGGTCGATTAAAGGTCATGCTATCCTTGTACTGCGGTTGCTCTGTCTGCAGTGCAGACAAGACATGCCAGCATTTCTCTTTAGTCCCTCTTAAGTAGACTCTATAAATGGCCATACAGGCCTGTAGAATGTCTTCTGCGTCCACAACTTGTTTTTTAAGTTGCTCTTAAGCCTTTGGGTGCCCTTCAAAGTCATCCATTGTTAACGTTGAGAAGGCGTGTTGATTCTATAGCAGGCTGAACCTAAATGGGAGGGGAGGCTGGACCAGTAAGGAATGGTTCAACCCTGGCATCTGCATCCTCGCTTTTAGGACTCCTCCCCTAAGAAGGGAATGTGCTCCTGGCCTTGATGGGAACGGAAAAGTTGTAAGTACGTTGGTCGTCTTAAAGGGGGGACGTGTCCTATGAGAAAAAACGACCACGGCTGGGGGCTATGCCATTTTATGAGCTAATTCTGCACACTGTAGTTTTTTTTTTTTTTTTTTTACTAAACTGTGTTTTTATAGCGCTGTTCGACTTGGAGTTCACTCTAAATACTAAATAGCTTGCGCTGGCCTTTCAGTAGCTAGTAATGCCTTTTAAAAGGTCTCACATGCAGTAAATCCTTGTAATTTCCTGAGGAGTGTGAAGTGTAAGGTCAGCCACGTGTGTTGGGGGCCCTGTTTGGAGGAAGTATTAGAGCGGCAGCAGAGAGGGGTTAGAAAGGATGAACCTTTAGACAGACTTATGGAGCAACCTCTGCCTCCCCATCTCCCCAGATGCTCTGGGATTACATTGCAGTGTGTCCAGGAAGCTCTGACCCCCCGAACCACCTCCCTGACTGTGAGGAGAAGGGCAGGGCTCTGACCCCCCACAACGGACCCCTAACTGTGTGGAGAGGAGCAGCTCTCTGACCCCCCTCAACGTCGCCCTGACCGCAAGGAGAGGAGCTGGGCTCTGACTGACACGGCCTGTCCCTTTGGCTCACTCTCGACGTTTGACACGCGGAGCACCGAGGTCAGCCTGACCTACTTCTCCTCTCCCACCCCCGGGGGGGAGGGAGGGTAGTGGGGATCTCAGAGAGGAAAGCGCAAGGGGGGCGACACGGGGCGGAGAGGCTTTCTCCTTTACTGCTGTCCCGGTCTGTTAGATCAACACAATAGTTAGGAGACGCATTACAGTGTGTGTGTGAGGCAGCAGTGGGAGACGCGCACGAGCCGCCGCCACACTGTGGGGGTTGCGGGTACATGCCGGGCCGCACTGTGGGGGTTGCGGGTACATGCCGGGCCGCACTGTGGGGGTTGCGGGTACATGCCGGGCCGCACTGTGGGGGTTGCGGGTACATGCCGGGCCGCACTCGGGCTGAAACCCCTACTGAGCGCTCTCCTTGCCATCTGATTCGCTAGCGCTCACAGCCGACAACCTCGTGTTCCTTGCTGTACACCTGACAACGCTCTGTCCTCACATCGTGCCAGTATGACTGTCAGTAAGATATAGCCAACCGGCTTCCAGAGGGTTCTTAGTTTATTGCTTACTTCTCGTCTGCCTCCTTTTTAAAGGCGACGCCCGTCACACCGCCATCATGTTCCTCCGGGTTGCCGCGGTCGCAGTTTTTTAAACTCTTCACCCTTCGTCTCGTGAGCGACCCTCAGCCTGTTCTCTTAACGCCGGTGATGTCTGAGCTTCCGTGGGAGGGGTGTTTGACAGAATAAAGCATGTCGCTGAAGCGAGGAGTCCCGTCGGAGCCAAGGAGGGCTGCCAGCCAGAGGAAGGAGTTCATTAAAAAGTAACCCTCTAAGTGGCACTATCCTGCTGGGTCGCGCCGGACGGCTGTATCAATGATTTAGACCTGCTGGAAGGCACTAAATGGAGGCCGGGCCACGTCTCTCCTCGTGTGAGCTGGAGCGTCTCCTCCCGATCTCCTCGTGCCCCCCATCCCGGGCCCCCCATCCCCTCCCCTACTCGGTGGAGTCTTGGAAAGTGGCTGGTTTTACCGGGCCTTAAGTGCTTTGCGGTTTTTAGTGTGACATTGTTCCTCCGTCCTTCCCGGTCTCTCTCCGTCTCCTGGTCTTCCTAGGGGCCTAATGGCCTTGTCTATGTCCGCCCAAACGGATGACAACACAACCCTATTTGTCGAACATCTCTGCCTTTATGTAGACTCTGAGTATTTCCGTTTAGCCTGGCCCATTTGACGTCAGTGTCCGCGGCTGAAACGTTTTGGAGTTCTCTGATGCAGGAGGCCGCGTATTGCTGTGCAGGCTCCAGCTGGTGCCGAGATGGGTTGGTTCCTGCTGATCAGTGCGTTGGTGTATCCCGGGCAGGAAGCCCTGCTAGGCCGTGAACAGCTTCTCCGGCAAGAGGAGGCCGGCTGCCCCCCCTGACCAGACCACAACCCACCGCTGAATATGGAATGCTGTAACCAAGTCCCACACTCTTAGGCCAAACCGACTGTGCCGAAGATATTGGCTTCTGGTTGTTCTCTTTTTTGACTCATAAGGCTGTTTATGTATGTTTTGGTGATATGGTAATGATATGGTAATAATATGGTAATAACATGATTCATAAGAGCCTGCTGTTCCTGTCCTGACGCTAGTTGTTGTCTACAGCTGGCACATTGGATTTCTTTTCTATTGACATTTCAGGGGATTTCGCCATGAGAGATTGACGGCTCCGTAATGAGGCTATCGTTATTCCCTCTCGCTGACGTTCCGACCAGCTCGATCTCAGGGCTTTGAGCTGGAAGTTACACTAAACGCGTCCACGCAGCGGCCAACTCGTCTGAACATCCCAAAGCTTTTTGGTGAAGCCATCTGTCAATACTACTCCATAAAATGAAGTGGAGACGTGCATTCAGTTAGTCTGCTAAGCCCGTGGCCTGGCTCCAGCTGAATCCAGGGCTCTGTCTGGTGGGCTCCATCCTGGCTGGGATAATAAAGCAGGAGCACCACTTCACTCTACAGCCAGCGCTTCAAGCCGCTGATCGGCCTGATAAATCAGCCTCTCTCCTCTGTCGGAGAGGACTAGCTAACACCATAATGAGTTAACTTTCAGAAAGATGTACGTCCTTTATATGTTTTCCCCCCCAGGAACCTTATGTAGCATTATTAATATCAGACATCGTCCCAGCAAGGGATTTATTTGCGATGCGTGTCTCTTCATGTCTCTTCATGTAAGTGCTTTGATTGTTTACTGTGGTTTTTTTCGGTCCCCACATTTGACCCTCTATCTTTCTGGTGCCTTTGAACAGGTTCGAGACAAAGTTCCTGTCATGATATTGTAGAACAGCATCTACAGTAGTCGCAGATGTACAGCTGCAGATTGATTACTCAGGGCGGTGTGTTAACACAAGTTATCAGGAAATATGACAACTTGATGCAAAGGATGGCAATGTGGCATGCTGTTTGACTTCCTGTTTCGCATTTTCTCAGAATGGCACAGCCTTTGTGGCCGTGGCATGCTCTCTGCTCACAGATACGAGACCTCTTCCTCTAGTGTGGTTTTTTGATCTCTAATGTCTAACCCAGATTCTCTTTCTCTCCCCGCAGAACTCAATACGGCACAATCTGTCCTTGAACAAGTGTTTTCTCAAAGTGCCTCGCTCCAAAGATGACCCGGGAAAGGTAAGAAGCCGTTGTTTAATTCAAGCCCAAGATACAGAGTTGACCGTGTAATGTAGTGGCAAAATAAACGTCTGGTGTCCGCTTTTCGATGTAGCAGTCTAGACGTCACAACGAGAAGTTCGTGCAAGACCATCGTGCGCTATCTGCGCTTGAGAAATGTTAGCTTTGAACGCCTGCCAGTGTTCAGACATGCTCCTAATCTATTACGAATGTTCCACCCCCACATAATTGCGTGGCAAATGTAAATGCGTCGTATTTTTTAGACCTTGAGGGCAGATGGAGCAGGTAGACCGTGGGGGACAGGCATTGGCCTTGCGGGAACAGTCCCGAATAAGGCCACCGGCCGGACATTTTGCATAACGCAGCAGAAATGCCTCTCGGGAGCTGTCTGAGGAGGAGGGAAGCCCTCAGTTCAGCAGTTAGGAGGCAAGTGGCCACTGGCGTGTAGAAGGAGCACCTGCCTCCCAGCCTTCCCTGTTGGGTCCTCCCATCCTGCCATGACACACCGCCCACCTCCCATACCAGCCTGTTTTACCCCTCCCCTTGCTACTTGTCTCTTGCTTCATTGTTTTTTCTCACATAGTTGGACTATACAGGCTTTTATATGGTGTTCCGTGTTCCCGTGAAATGGTCTAGCCGTATGTAGCCCAGATTGTATCCCTACTTTGTCTGGAGCGCACACATTCGCACGGCGGCTCGGAGAGCTACGCCGAGCTATGCGCTGTAGAGGATGGGGACTGAATGCTAATTTCATGTTTTGCTGTAATCCTCTGATATTGACACTCCTGGGAGCTGCTCCACTAAATACAAAATAATATATTGCTGTATGGATCCCATTCCGAATGCATGGCCAACATGCTCGCATCCTTAATGTTTAATTTGGAATTTTCCTCACTCCCTTCCCCCCTGAAGACGACTTCAAAGAAGCACTAGCCGCTCTTGATATGTTACATCAATATTGTAATGTGGTAGGAATATGAGCACTGCTGGTAGGATGAGATAGCCCCACGTCTCCCTCTGAGATGGAGTGATGATGGCAGGACTAGCATGCTCCTTTACCGTGGAGGTGAGGGGGGGGTTACCGACTCTCGCTGAAGATACATATTTAATTGACAAGATGGCAAGGAATGCTAAATGTTGGTTCCAGTCCAGCGTCTCTAGTGGCGATTGAGATGAGAATATTAGACTAAACAGAATTTTGTTTATATGCGTGTTGACATGGTACTGTAGGAAATCACCTTCCTTTTTGAGAAAACGAGAGGCAGTTAAACGGGGCTTCTGGTGAAATCCCCTTTGTTTAGGGACTACGTAGAGGGCGGAGCTTAGTTTTCATTACAGTTGTGGCTTCCGCAACAGCACTCTTGCTGTACCGGCTCTGCGATAATGCAGTGTATCTGAATAATTTAAGAAGTCGTTATGTGTTTTTTTTTTTGTGTTTTTTTCTCCCATGGAGTCTCATGGGAGAAATGCAGAAACTCCCTTCCCAAGGGTTTTTTTCCAGCCTAATTAAAAGAAGCTCCAACCAGCCCTCCGCTCCACCGGCACCGGGACCCTGAGTCTACCAGGAGATTTAATTGAAACGGTTAACCCCTAAATCATCATACATGTAGTCGGGAACAGATGCTGTGATCAGAACGCGGCTCACCTTCAGTCGTCCTCAGACGTCTCCCTGTCTGTTACCTTCAGCATCTCTGAGAGAGGCTTCATCGCCCAAATATACCAACGATGAATTAGGCTGCAGCGCCGGGACTGTAACAGGATAGACTTCAGCTATATGCTGTTATGGGATGTCTCTTTATCTCTGGTTGATTGCACTCTAAATTATTCTCCCTCTGAGGGAAAGGCTAATTGACCCCAAGCTTCAGGCTTGAAGCCTGAAAATATTGAAGAAATTTTGCTTTAAACTGTATTGTTGCAGCATTGAGGTAAAGTTGCAGTGTTTAAAAATTAAAGCCAGGGAAGAAACAAAGGACCTTGTTTTAGATGGCAGCGTGACTGGAGTATGAAATACTATGGAACGCTTGTGTACACATACAGGCTGTTACAGTAAAGACCACCTCAGACTGTTACAGCGTAACCACTTTGGACACCCTGTTACGACATGTGCAGACCTCCTTAGACACCCTGTTACGACATGTACAGACCTCCTTAGACACCCTGTTAGCACATTCTTTTCTCTAGTACTGGCTGTCTGTTTCTCAGGAAATATCAATTATGCTCTCTGCTTAGGAGATTTTAAAGGTCCTGATCTCTCTTTGCACGGACAATAGAAATCTTATCAAAAGTACTATAAAATATTTCTTGAAAAATCCAAACTTGTAAAGGCCTGGGGACGACAATCTCATTTTCTACCACTGTAAGCAGTGTTGCTCGTGGCTTGAGGGAGGAACACCATTGAAGAAAAATAAATTAAACGTGGCCGAATGCGGCGATAAATAATGCAGCCAGGGTTGTGTGGAGCCCCAGTGCCAGCAGGTCCATTCTCTCCTTGATTAGCCTGGCTCAGACCTGCGTGGAAACCTAAGGTGCAGCTCCAACTCCCAGCTACAGCGGCCTGGCAACAGTCTGCTACCTCCCATTTCTGAGGCTGATGGTGCCTAGGGTCAGGATGGGCTGAGCATTCATTCCAACAGCCCCCGTCTCAGAGACAGGAGCCTCAACACAAGAACGCAGCTGCCCCTGATCACAAACACACACACACACACACACACACACACACACACACACACACA